>JARBWK010002459.1:0-15005 GCA_030556195.1 Anolis apletophallus
ACATATAGGTAATACGTTTTAAATGTTTTATACACTCAGTGTGAAACCTGGACCTGTTTCGATGACCACAACCTAGATATCCTGGCAGGAATGGCAGAAAGACACAAACTTCCCACACAGAACTCCCATAACCAAGAGAAATACTATAAGAATTGGATGGGCATTGACCTTGGTTTTTGGAGTTGTAGTTTACCGACATCCAGAGAGCACTGTGGACTGAAACAATCTTGGATCAGGACCAAACTTGGCATGAATACTCAATATGCCCAAATGGAGTTTGGGGAAAATAGACCTTGACATATGGAAGTTACAGTTTCTGGGATTTATAGTTAACACACAATCAAAGAGCATCCTGAACTCTTGCAACAATGGAGTTGAACCAAACTTGGCATATTGAACTCTCATTACCAACAGAAAGTACTGAAAGGGTTCCAATTTCCCACGTCACACCTGATGATCGCTCACGGCACATTGTTTGGGAAACACTGCCCTAGGGGACTCAGGGTGGCTTACAAGGGACAGGCCAAAATTACAAGTAAAATTATTATTGTTGTTATTATTATTATTAAGAGGAAATAATGATATAATGATATAATAATAATAACTTTATTTTTATACCCCACCAACCATCTCCCCTAGGGGACCGGGACGGCTTACAAGGACAAGACCAAATTACAAGTAAATTTATTATTATTATTATTATTATTATTATTATTTCCTCTTCTTCCCAACGTACTTTGAGTGCCTGTCTCTACTATAGAAATAACCTAATTGAGTTCTTAGTCCCTTTCATTTCAAGGTACTTTTGTGTCTTCTGAAGAACCCCAGAATTCCTTAGGAGGAACCCAAGGCCATTAAAGTGGAATCAAACTGCTATAACCGTGTAGTGCGGACTCACCCCCAAAACCTTGGCCATTGCATTCTCAGCTATGGTTGCATCTCTGTAGAAATCACACATTGAGGTTGTGTTCTTTCATGTATAATTTTTTTTAAAAGAAAGAAAAAACAAAAACAAAAAGAATTAACTTTGTATAAACCATTTGCGCAAAAGTCATTTGCTGAGCTTTCCTCTTTTTTTTGTTGCATCTTGCATGGTTTTGACTTTTCCCGCTCCTTCTCCATCCAAAAAAGAAAAGAAGAAGAAAAAACACAAAATGTTTAGCATGATTTAAATATATATATACATACATATATATATATTCACATAATATCACGATGCTGTTGCTTCTCTGTTATTAAGAAATTAATAAAAAGTGTTTCTATGTGCATTGTGTCCAGAACTCTTCCTTTCTGGTTTGCATTTTTAGATGGATTAGGAATCAGCTGGCTTTCCTGTAATAGGCAGCAAGAGCACCTAAAGCTTCAGAGACTTTCGGTTCCACCATTTTAAAGCTCCCTGCTTGAGCGGTGATGGCACGATCATCAGCATAGAAACTCTCTGTACCTCCTGGCAATGGCACTAAGACTAAAGTATCTAGTCCGTGAGCTGCCTTTTGCCGACGATGCTGCCTTTGTCGCCCATTCAGAAGCAGCCCTGCAGCACCTCACATCCTGCTTCGCAACAGCTGCAGAGCTGTTTGGGCTGGAACTCAGCCTGAACAGAGGCTGGAGAGAGGGGGCGTCTCTCTTGCGCTGACCCATGGCAAGTTCACCATAGAGTAGTATCTTTGGGAGGCGATAATCCTCCATCCTAGAGACGTGCCCTGCCCAGCGCAGCTGTGTTCTCAATAGCATGGCCTCAACACTGGTGGTCCCTGCTTGCTCAAGGACAGCAACGTTCGTCACATAGTCGGTCCAGTGTATATTTAGGATTGTGCGAAGACAGCGCTGAGGAAACCGTTCAAGGAGTCGTAGGTGTTGACGATAAGTGACCCATGTTTCAGACCCATAAAGGAGAATAGGCAGTGCGATAGCTCTGTACACACTGATTTTGGTACTTTGCCTCAGGTGCTTGTTGCTCCAGACTCTTTTGTGAAGCCTTCCGAATGCACTCTATGCCTTTGCTAATCTGTGATCTATCTCTTGATCAATCTTGGCGTCTGAAGAGATGATGCTTCCCAGGGAGGTGAACTGCTGGACGGACTTAAGTACAGATTCGCCTATGCTGACGTGGGGATGATGGTGTTCTTCCTGTGGTGCGGGCTGGTAGAGGACTTCCATTTTCTTCAGGCTGACTTCCAGCCCAAACAGCTCTGCAGCTGTTGCAAAGCAGGATGTGAGGCGCTGCAGGGCTGCTTCTGAATGGGCGACAAGGGCAGCATCGTCAGCAAAAAGCAGCTCACAGACTAGATCTTTTAGGGTCTTAGTACGAGCCCTCAGGCGGCTTAAGTTGAACAAGCTGCTATCAGTACGATAGCGTATATATATGCCGTCCTCTTCTTCGAGGTCTGCCGTCGCCCTTTGGAGCATCATGCTGAAGAAGATTGCAAATAAGGTTGGTGCAAGAACACAACCTTGTTTCACTGCGTTACTTATGAGAAAAGGTTCCGAGCAGGGGCGGTCCTACAAGGTAGGCCAAGTAGGCAGCCGCCTAGGGTGCCATCTGGGAAAGGGGCGCCATCCTGGCCGCATGGGACGCCATCCTGGCCCTGCTGATGTTCCTCAGACAGCGCCGCAGCTGCCTGCTTTTGGGCCCCAGCCTTGTGCGCTCCGACGCCGCTTCTGGGCATGCGCGGAGGTTTTCGTGCAGGCGCAGTTGCTCCAGAGCTGAAGTTGAGCGCAGGAGCAACTGCATCCGCGAAAACCTCCGCGCATGCCCAGTAGCTCCCGCAGAAGCCTGTAAGCAAAGCACTCCCTATCGGGCAGGCAGGGAGTGCTTCCCTTCTCCTTTTGTCTCCACCGCGAAGCATTTGCAGGGAAGGAGAAAAGAATCAGTGAAAGAAGTGTAAGTAAAGGAATGAATGAAGGGCTTTCCTCCTCCTCTGTGACCTCTTCTCTCCCTCCTTCCTTTCTTCGGCTCTATTTCTGTCTAGACCTGAGGGCCTGAGGCTATGAGGAGTTGTGGGAGTTGGAGTCCAAAGCACCTAGAGGAGGAGGGCCCAAGTTTGCCCAGGCCGCGCTGCCTGTATCCGACCTCATTTGAACATTTTGGCTGTTTTTCTATTTACATTTACATTGGGATCCTAATTTTGGACTTATGGGAGACTCCTATGAATTATGAGACGGGTGGTAGGTAATAGATTCTGATTTTGATGCATTTACATTGCATTTCTTGTTGATTATTATACAGTTCTGCTTAATATTGTCATACAATATAATACAAATACAATATAACAATAGAATAATGATATATTTTATATTGCATGTAATATTACAAACAATATTGCAGTATAGTGGTATTGTACAAAATAGTAATATATAATATTTTATTTTACTTTATTTTGGGTTATTTGAGTTTTATAGGAGAAATGAAAATATTTAGTAGAGGATAATTTTATTTAAATAAATAATTTTATTTATTATTTTATAATAATAATATAATAGAATGTTATATTGTATTATAATGTCAATATATTATAATATAATTATATTGTAATGTAGTATAATATAATTATGATATAATATAGTATGAGTATGGTATAATATATTGTATATACATTGATACAATATAATACTACTAATGGTATTGTGTGATATTATAATTGTATATTTGTTTTACATGGGGGCGGCAAAATAATGTTTTTTTTGGGGGCACCAAAATAATGTTCGCCTACCATTTCAAATTACCTTAGACCGCCCCTGGTTCCGAGAGAGCATCGCCGCATCTGACTTGACCGCGCTGGCCCTCATGTAACAGGATAATCATTTTGAGGAATTTGGGGGGACATCCTTGTCAATCCAGGATCTGCCACAGACCTTCTCTGCTCACAGTGTCGAAGGCTTTGGTGAGGTCGACAAATGTTACATAGAGTCCTTTGTTCTGCTCTCTACATTTCTCTTGCAGTTGTCTAAGGGCAAAAAAAGAGAGATATAAGGACTCCCTGAAACAACATCTCAGGCTCGGCCAGATTGATCACTAACAATGGTCCACCCTGTCCTCACATCGGAAGGCATGGAGACGCACTATCCACAATGCTGCGGCCTCTTTTGAGAAGACACGCGAACGAGTCTCGAAGAGAAACAAAAACGCAGAAAGAACCACAACTTGGAAACAACTTCACCCAGGGAGACCTTCTGCTGTGCTTTCTGCAACCCGACTTGCCTATCTCAGATTGGCCTTTTTAGTCACCCGCGCTGTAGAAAAACGTGGGATGAGTCCTTCCTGAGAATCTTCTCGCAAGTAATGCCGAGAGAGAATAGTACAATATCAGTATTACACATTACTATATTGTACTATACCTCATTATGTTGTAATATTATTAATAACATTACATGTAATATAAAATACTGTATATAATTATAATTACAACGTTGTATTATTATTAATCTCGGCATTACTTCGCGAACGAAGATTCTTTAGAAGGACTCATCCCATGCTTTTTACAGCGCGTTGATGACTAAAAGGCCAATCTGAGATAGGCAAGTCTGTCAGAAAGCACAGCAGAAAGTCTCCTTGGGTGATGTTGTTTCCAAGTTGCGGTCCTTTCTGTGTTGTCGTATTGTTAATAGTATTATTATATTGTAATACAATGTAATATATATATAATATGCCTATACATTATATTATATTATATATCAGGCCATATTATAACAAAATACAACAGATAAAATACAATAATTACTCATTTTTGAGAAACTTTTAGGTTTAATTGTGCTGTCATATTTATTTTCTGTAGGTTTTGAATCTAAAGATATAACAACAACAATAATAATCCATTTTTCCCTCTTGCAAACTCCCCAAATCCACATTTCTGCCTCTTTGCAAGATACTTCCGGGTGCTGCTTTGAGTGGCAGCGCTTCCGCCCAATGGAAAACCAGCCCATGCAAAGAGCCCGCCTTTTCAGTCCCCTATGCACCAATTAGCGTTCAGAAGAGCCAGAAAGGGGCGGGTTTTGTTTGCTCAGTGCTGCTGCAAGCCCACAATAGATGCAGAGAGCAGCTTGTAAGGTTGTGAATGAAGATGGTCGTTAGGACTAATTTTTGTGAATGAACCTGGTGAATCCAAGGCCTGGGCTCCACTTTATCCAGTTTCCAAGATGTCAGGAGTAAATGTTTTGGATTTGGAGGCATTTAGAGTGGCAAAGGTAATAGTATTATTGATATTATTGAATAAATATTAATATTATTTTTAAAATATTAAATAATAATATTATTTATGTTGTTGTTGTAATTTACTACTATCTTGACTTTATCTTCATACATGGATTTAAGTCAGCTAACAATTAAATATTCATTACAAGATTCTCTCTCGGCATTACTTCGCGAACGAAGATTCTTAGGAAGGCCTCATCCCACGCTTTCTACAAGCCCGTTGATGACTAAAAAGGCCAATCTGAGATAGGCAAGTCCGGTTGCAGAAAGCACAGCAGAAAGTCTCCTTGGGTAATGTTGTTTCCAAGTTGCGGTTCTTTCTGCGTTGTCGAGACTCGTTCGGCGTGTCTTCTCGAAAGAGGCCGCAGCATTGTGGAGAGTGCGTCTCCATGCCTCCCGATGTGAGGCCAGGGTGGACCATTGTTGGTGATCAATCTGGCCGAGCCTGAGATGTTGTTTCAGGGAGTCCTTACATCTCTTTTTTGGGGCACCTCTCTTGTGCTGACCCGTGGCGAGTTTATAGAGTAGTGTCTCTGGGAGTCCATCCTAGAGACGTGCCCTGCCCAGCGCAGCTGAGTTCTCAATAGTATGGCCTCAATGCTGGTGACCCCTGCTTGCTCAAGGACAGCAACATTTGTCACATAGTCAGTCCAGTGTACATTTAGGATTGTGCGAAGACATAAGAACATAAGAACATAAGAAGAGCCATGCTGAATCGGACCTCAGGCCATCTAGTCCAGCATTCTGTGTCACACAGTGGCCCACCAGTTGTACACAGGGATCTCGAGCAGAAGGGAGGGCAAAACCTGACCTGCTCCCGACCCCCCCCAACCAGTACCCAGGGAAATCCTGCCTACCTCAACCAACTCCGAGGTGGCACTTGAATGTCCTTTTCAGTAACTACTGATTCCCTTGGTGCCCATGAATCTGTCTAATCCTGGCTTGAAGCTGTCCAGGCTGACCGCTGTCACAACCTCCTCTGGAAGTGAGTTCCATAACCCAATGACCCTCTGGGTGAAGAAATATTTCCCTTTCTTAGCCCTAACTTTCCTACCTTGGAGCTTCAGGGAGTTCCCCCTAGTCCTAGTGTTTTTTGACAAAGAAAATATTTTTTCTTTATTCCCCTTTTCTATCCCATGCATGATTTTATACACTTCGATCAAGTCACCTCTTAAACGCCCGTCTTTCAAGGCTGAAAAGACCAAGGCGTTGCAACCTGGTTTCATAAGGGAGCCGCTCCATCCCTTGGATCATTCTTGTTGCCCTTTTCTGTACCTTTTCCAGTTCCGTTATATCCTTCTTGAGGTGCGGAGACCAGAATTGTACACAGTACTCCAAATGTGGCCTCACCATAGATTTGTAGAGAGGCAATACAACATTTGCCGACCTATTTTCGATTCCCTTCCTGATCATGCCAAGCATAGAATTTGCTTTTTTCACTGCTGCTGCGCACTGGGTTGACATCTTCATTGAGCTGTCCACCAAAACCCCGAGATCCCTTTCCTGGTTTGTCTCAGAAAGCTTTTGACCCCATCAATTGGTAGGTGTATTTGGGGTTCTTGCCCCGATGTGCATGACTTTACACTTGTTTAGGTTAAAATGCATTTGCCACTTTGTTGCCCATTCACTCAATTTCGAGAGATCTTTCTGGAGCTCTTTACAGCGCTGATGAAAGCGTTTGAGGAGTCGTAGGTGTTGGCGATAGGTGACCCATGTTTCAGACCCATAGAGGAGAATAGACAGTATGATAGCTCTGTAGACACTGATTTTGGTGCTTTGCCTCAGGTGCTTGTTGCTCCAGACTCTTTTGTGAAGCCTTCCAAATGCACTCTATGCCTTTGCTAATCTGTGATCTCTCTTTATCAATCTTGGCTTCTGAAGATATAATGCTTCCCAGGTAGGTGAACTGCTGGACGGACTTAAGCACAGATTTGCCTATGTTGACATGGGGATGACGGTGTTCTTCCTGTGGTGCGGGCTAGTAGAGGACTTCCATTTTCTTCAGGCCGACTTCCAGCCCAAACAGCTCTGCAGCTGTTGCAAAGCAGGATGTGAGGCGCTGCAGAGCTGCTTCTGAATGGGCGACAAGGGCGGCATCGACTGCAAAAAGCAGCTCACGGACTAGATACAGTAGTTTTAGAGTCTTAGTGCAAGCCCTCAGACGGCTTAAGTTGAACAAGCTGCCATCAGTACGATAGCGTGTGTGTCTAGAGAGCCATGAAATCAACCAATTTATAACAGTTGTGGGTTTTAAAATAAAATAAAATAAATAAAAATACTTTTAAAATCATCACAATTCAGATCTGTGCACCAATTAACAAAATATATGTGTTCCTTCCTATTCGCAGTCTCCCCCAGAAGCCTTTTATATCCCTGATTTCATCTCTGAAGCAGAGGAGGCTTACCTTCTCCAGCAGGTATGCAGATTTAAACTGGTTTGAATTGTTGGATGCGTCTTGTTGCTATATATTGATATACATTTCTCTCTCTAAAGGAGTCAAAGCAGTGAACAGTGGTAAAAGCAACATAATATACAATGTATGTGTGTTTTAATTGTTCTGTAACCTTCCTTGAGTCACAAGGAGAAGCAGGTAAGAAATACAAATTTTGTTGTTGTTGTTGTACAGTTTAAAAACCCATAGACCTATAAACATTAAAACAGAATCAGACCTAAAACTATTGAAACCAGGGGTGGGCAACCTATGGCCCGCGGGCCGGAAGCGGCCCGGCAGCCGATTCTGTCCGGCCCGGGGAGAAGGGTGTTGGGGCGGGGCCAAGAGGAAGGGGTGCCGCCGCCGCCATCCTATCGCGGGCTCTGTGGGGCCTGTGTCGGCAAACAGGCCGGAGGAGCGGCGGCTTTGGAGTGCCTGCCATCCCTGAAGGCGATCCGTGTCAGATTATTGCAATTCATGAGTCAGCACAAGATATATTTTCGCAGTTTGAGATGACCTGCAGTGTGACATGTTTGACACCAGATGGTGCTGTCTCAAGACTGCTAAATGGAACCTTGAGGAATTTCCGTTACAAAGTGACAGTTGGGATTTGTCAGTTGGGATTTAATATTTGTGAGGAGAGGAGGTTTAGAAAGGTAGCTGTGATGGCTGTTGTTTTTCGATGTTTGCCAGTTATTGTTAAATACAATTCAATACAAAGTTATATATTTACCTTGTGAATTGAATGAGAGTTTCATTATTCACTTTCCGAACAGAGACTGGAGTTTTGGGCCGATGAGGAATTAAACTTCTATATTTCTGTTGCCTATCCGCTGTGACATAAATACTCAACGCCGAAGAATCCGGGCCTACAGCGGGAGCACTCGGCGACCTGCGGGGGCTGATCTCCTTGGCGACCCGGAAGACTTGATCGTCTTCCGGGTTGCCAGGGCGATCAGCCGTCTCAGATCGCCAACTGCTCCCCCTGCAGGCCCGGATCGCCTCCAGGGATGCAGGCACTCCATAGCAGGGCGATCAGCTGGGGAACGGCTGGGGGTGAGAGCGGGCGGAGGCCTGCAGCCTCTGATCGCCTACTGCTCTGCTCTCCTCTGCTGCGGCGACGGCTGGGTCCGCTTTGCCATCTTCTGGGCTGGGTCCATTGGGCCAATCCATCTTGGTTCGCACCTTATCTTCTTGAATTTAATTTTTTTAGTGGTTTTTATTATTATTTTATAATAATGTTGTAATATTAATATAATAATATAATAAATAATATCATATAATGTTATATTGTATTATAATTTCAATATATTATAATGTTATATATATACTATAATATAATAATTATGATATTAATACTAATATATGAATATTTCTTGATATATTAATATGTTAATATTAATGATGTGTAATATATAGTAAATAAATAAATAAGTAAGTAAATAAATAATGTAGATTAGAATGTAGTTCAGCCTGTAGGTGCGGCCCTCCATAATATTTTTTGGCTATCGTGTGGCCCCTTGGAAAAAATAATTGCCCCACCCCTGATCTAAACTATCACCTCGCAACCTCTAAGGATGCCTTCCATAGATGCAGGTGAAACGTCAAGAGAAAATAATAGTAATAATAACAATTATTATTATTGAAGACCATTACAGGATAGGCTCCATGCTTACATTATTGTTATTGTTGCTTCCAGGTTTATGGGGCCCCGAAACCAAAATGGACCCAGCTGTCCGGACGGAGGTTGCAAAACTGGGGTAAGGTTTATATTTTATATGTATCTCAGAATACATCTAGATCAGGCATTTGGCCAACTTTGGCCCTCAGGTATTTTTGGACTACAACTCCGACAATTCGTTAGGAATCGTGGGAGTTGCATACCAAAACACCTGTGGGGCCACAGTTGGTCCATACCTGATGACTCTTGCAACGTCCTTAGCCTTCCCTACCAAAGAAGGCTGCCCCCCAAACTACACTTCCCATCACTGTGTCCCATTTCCTTGCAGGCGGGCTCCCGCATCCGAAGGGGATGGTCCCAGAGGCGCTGCCCCCCTGGCTGCAGACCTACACTGACAGAGTTTCCGCCCTCGGGGTTTTCGGTGGGAAACCGGCTAATCACGTCCTGGTGAATGAGTACCGCCCCGGAGAAGGGATCATGGCAAGTGGGCCGTTCTCCTGCATTATTGTTTTAAATAATGTAGCATATAGATATAGATAGATGCACACACACATGCACATAGACATATATACACACACATATATACACACATACATACATAGACATACGCATACACACATATCCAAGCCACGGTCATCTCGGGGCTGGACTACTGTAACGCTCTTTACATTGGCTTTCCTCTGTCGGTAATCCGGAGACTCAAGCTGGTGCAGAACGCTGCAGCGACTCCTGGCGGGGGTCCCGATTGGCCACCACATCACGCCAATCCTGCGCGAACTGCATTGGTTCCCAATTGAATGCGGATTGCCTTCAAAGTGTTAGTCCTGACTTTTAAGGCCTTACATGGTCTGGGGCCAGCGTACCTGCGGGACCGCCTTGTCCCCATATCATCCCACCAGATCACTGCGCTCCGAAGAGCTAAACCTCCTGGTCATCCCAAATGTGAGGACCTACCATCTGGCCGCAACCCCGCCGCGGGCTTTCTCTGTTGCAGCCCCTACCATGTGGAACGCACTGCCCGCCGGCATCCGTGCCACCGAGGGCCTCCTCCTGTTCAGGAGAGCAGTTAAGACATTGCTGTTCCAACAAGCCTTCGGAGTTAGCTAAACTTTAGCTCGCACCGCCTAGCTGTCAGCCCACTGCGACTCCATTTGTTGCTTCAACTGTTCTTTTTTTCTTCTTCTTTTTTTTCTTCTTTTTCCCCCTCCCCAAGCCATTGCTTTTACATATCATTCGTCAAAATTTCATTTCTTCTTGTGGAGGTAACCTTCCTTCTTCCTTTTCTAATCCTTTTCCAATAAATTTTCTCCATACCTCATAAAAATCACTTTGTTTCCATGTACCTCTTTTTACTTTTAATATACATGTTAACTTGTCATTTTATTGCCAGTTTCCACACTTCCTTGTACCATTCCTCTATTTGTATATTTATTTCTTTTTCCCAATTCCTTGCTATAAGCAGTCTTGCTATTGTTAATAGGTTTGTTATCGCATCTTTATCCTTTCCCCCCCAATTGTATACTATTATATAATGATAATAAAGCTATACTAGGACTTCTTTCTATTTTAATATTCATTATATCTTCTATTTCTTTAAATACTTTCGCCCAAAATTTGCTTACATATTTACATTGCCACCACATATGTATGTATGTTCCTGTTTCTTGGCATCCTCTCCAACAGTTTTTCGAGTAGTTTTTATTTATATTTGCCATTCTTACTGGTGTAAGGTACCATTTCCATATTAATTTATAATAATTTTATTTAATCCTTATTGATAAATTTTTAAGATGTCTTTGTCTCCACAATTGTTGCCACTCTGTTTCCTTTATTTTTATCCCTAAGTCTTCTTCCCAGACCTCCTTAAGGGTGTTATTTTTGTTTTCCTTCCTTTATTTCAATTATTATCTTATAT
The DNA here is from genome assembly GCA_030556195.1 of Anolis apletophallus. Lineage (NCBI taxonomy): Eukaryota > Metazoa > Chordata > Lepidosauria > Squamata > Anolidae > Anolis > Anolis apletophallus. The sequence goes on from JARBWK010002459.1 coordinate 11,220, forward strand.
ATTTTACTAGTTATTCCTTTCAAGTTTTCGTGCTCTTCTACATCCCTCCCATTTTGTATTATTTGTTCAAATTGGTTAACTTTACCTCCTTTTTTAATTGTTTTTAGCCAATTTTTAAACCATTGTTCTAATTGTATACAATGGAACTATGCCGTCACACCAGGTCTGTTTGAAATTAAAACTGGCAGATGTGTTGTCCTTTTTACCTGGTGGACTGCAGAGCGCTTGCTGAAAAAGCTAGGTGGTCTGGCAACCCAAAAAACACTCCAAAATAAAGTTGAAAATCAAACAGTTTATTCAATAACAAAGTCTTTGCAGGACTTGGCACAGCTTCTTAATGGTTGCAAAAAACAAAAAAAGCAGACTGGAAATGCCTTGGGTTGTTGCTCAAAAGATTCCCACTGCTTCTTTTGGATGGCAGGAAACCCGATATTTCCCACCCTGGTCCTAGGTGTTTGGTTGAAGGAACCACTCCTTCCCCCCTCTAAACCTAAGCTCAGTCCAAAAGGTGACCTAAAGCTGGGCTGGTAACCAGATGTCTATCCTATACAGCATGCAAAGCCAGTCTCTGCAAGGTACCATAAACTCATCTGGTTCCAGCAGTCCCCAGCTAATGGTCAAGCAAATAGCAATCAGCAGGTCAGCATGCAGGTTAGCATACAGGTTAGCACCCAGTAAGCACCCAGTGGTGCCCAGTAAGCACCCAGTACTTACGGTGACCCTTTCGAGCCAATCCTGGCTGGCCAAAACACACATCTGAATTCCTTCCTCTCTGAAAGGAACTAAAACACTTTCTAAAATGGAGGCCAATCCCCAGGAAGAAAAAGGGGCGGACACCAACTAAAAAGATACATTTGCAGAGCTTTAGGTGGCAAATTCTGCACCAGGCTGCAACCTTGCTAATAATTAACAGGCAAGGTGTCAGTGTGCCTGGAACAGTCCCAGGAAAGATGCAAAAGGAAAATGCTGCCTTTAAAAACCAAACTATGGGGCTATGCATATGAAACGTCTGGAGGACGGAACAGGAACCATGTCAATTTTATTTCTCTAAATTCTTCCATAATCATTTCCTTCTTCGTTCCTACTTTTATCCAATCCCCCATTGGATTCAACTGTTCTAATTGTAATTCCATCTTAATGGTATTACTGTGGTTTATGAGTTATCTGACCATTGTATTTTATTTAACTGTTGTAAGTCGCCCGAGCCGTTGGGGGCGACAGACAAATGCGAAATAATAAATAAAATATATATATTTATTTATTTACTATTTTATATGCCACCTTCTCAACCCCCGAAGGGGACTCAGAGTGGCTTACAGCAAACAATACTGCCAGAGTGGCTTACAGTGTACATATATAACAATATTGCCGGAGCGGCTTACAACAAACTGAAAAACAACAATTAACATTACAACATATCGCTATATTGTTAGCAATATTGCATGTAATACAAATATATAAATTATAATATCACGATATAATTATTGTATCACATTATCATTGGCAGTATTATACTGTGTTACAATACAACACCACCAATACCAAATGCATATATAATATATAACTATAATATAACTATATCATTTATTAGTCGCCTCCACGGAAGTGCTCCGGGCGACTTACAGGATCATGACAACTACAAACGACACGACACAAAAGGGAGGATAGGGGTGGGGAAGGAAAGAGGGAGCAGGGTGAAGTCCAGGCAACGATGGCCAGCTAAGGCACCATCCCGCCATCAAAAGAAGGCAGGCAAGGGGGCCTCAGCAGGATCGCTGACGTCCAGACGTTAAGAAGGGGGCCGGGCCCGCGGGCTCCCCATGTGGAAGCCCGTTCGCGCTCCAGCCCGTCCGCCAAGAGTCCTTTATGGTAAATGGGCAAGACCCTTGAGCTTCGACTGCCTGTGGCAGGCGCTCCAGAGAGTCCTGGTCGAAAACGTCCTCAGAGGCTGTGTCGACTTCTGCCTGGGCCGGCCTTCACCCGGTGGAGCCACAAAGGTCCTTGGTCGGAAGGTCCGGGGGGGGCATCCCTGGGCCAGCCAGCCTTGGTGCTGGGTGCCTCCTCCACTCCTCCGACCGATCCGGTGGGCAGACGGAGGACCTGGGCCTACGGGCGCGATCCTCTCGGTGGGGAGCTCCGCCCGCAGCCCGCTCGGCTCGGGTGCTTCCTCCTCCGCCGGCGCCGCTCCTTCTATGGGTGGCATGCTGCTTCCGGTTCAGGACTGTGTTGTCGTTGGAGTCCTCCAAGGGCGGGACTTCCGTGTAGGATTTACTTCCAGGGTTCGCAGAGGGTTGCTGTCTTCCGGAGGCGGGACTTCCGGAAGGCGATCATCGCCGGTCCTGCTTCCTCCTCGGGGTCTGGCACATGGCGGAGTGGAGCGTCCTCAAGGCCGATCGCCATGTTGGGTCGCTCCATCTCCAGCTGACTCCCCCAGCTCCTCGCGTAGCGGCGCCGGCGGGCCCGGGAGTTCCGGGGGAACGCCAGGCCGGCCGAGATGTCGAGATCATCTAGCAGGTCCACTGCATGCGGCTGGTGGGTCTCAAGGGCGTCCGGTGCTTCCTCGATGTGAGCCGGGCCGGTAAGCGACTCATCCTGGCCGTCGGGGCTCGGGCTTAGCAATCGGAGTCGGCCTGGTCCCTGGGAGTTGGGCTCTGCGCTGCCACCAGCTCCCGGCGGGGTTAGTCCGCCAACGGAGCTAGTGGGGAAGTCCCATGAGTGGTCCCAGGCGAAGTCTGGGTCACAGCGGAGGTCTGACTGAGGCTCATGGTGGGGGGTCGACCCGCTTGGGGGACCACCAGGCATATCTCCCGGGACAGGGATCCGGGGAAGTTGGGGGCAAGGCATGCCCGTCAGCTCCAGTATGCCACCAAACCTCTTCCGAAACTTCTCCATCTGGGCCGCGAGCTCGTTGTATTCTGCAATGAGCTCTGCAAACAGGCCGGGGTCGAGTTGACCAGGACCCAGCTGGTCCGGGGTGGCCCCAGGGAGTTAGGGGCACCGCAAGCTGTTTCCCGGTGCGTAGGCCTTTTGGTCAAATTGGTCGGTGGTAGGGTCCTGGTCCTCCCGTTGTGGCCTCTTTGGGAGCTGCTCCGTGGGGGCCGCATCTCTCAGGGAGGTTAATTCCGTGCTGTGGGGGGCTCTGCATTCAAGGGGGTCGTCGGGGTTGTAAGGAGGGCATTTGCCCAACGATCTCCTACCGAATCTCCTCAGGAAGCGTGCCCCGAAGCCGTTACCGGTCGGATGACCCAGCCATTACTGGGTGTTTTTGGTGTCCTCATTGAGAGTCCCGAGGCTTTCCCCAGCCAGATTACGTTCTCCGGTGTCTGTGGGTCTCCAAAGTGACCCCCTGAGTCTGGCGATCGACTGCCTTCTCCCCAAGGGGGGAGCAGCAGGATCGGCCTAATAAATCCAGGGAACCAAAGAGGTCATGCCGGAGCTCACCCAAAGGGAGCTCCACAGCAGTCGCCATCTTGCCAAAGGATGTATACCACATACCATACCGTAATCATACTATTATTATTATTATTACATTACAATTATTATACTATAACATAATACAATATATTGACATTATATTATATTATATTATATCAAATTGCAATGCAATGTAACACTATATTATATTATATATTATTATATTATATTATCTTTAAAATAATAAATAACATTTATTTAAACAAAATAAAATTACTTATTTAAATAAATAATTTTATAGAATCATTTTAAACAATTATTTTCAATTATAATGCAATGTAACACTACATTATATCATATATTATTACATTA
>JARBWK010002460.1:0-15002 GCA_030556195.1 Anolis apletophallus
CCCCAAGAAAATTCCCACAAGTGTCCCAGAAGTATACCATGGTCTCAACCCCGGCTCTGAGAGGCCCCGGAGAACCAAGGGGGAAACCCCCTGTAAAAGTTCCTTCACAGGTCATTCACTAAGGTGCCCAAAGGCTGTTTCAGTTCCATTTCACCCAAAAAAGCCGACTGTACTGGATCAGATAATCATTTCCCCCAAGAACACCTGGAGTCAGGGTATTGGACCTGACTGAAGGTTGTTCAACTGGTGGGGTTCAGTGATGGTTTTCAACAGGGTTTTTTATTACTGTTTGGCTGGAATCTTCCCTTTCCCTTTAATAGGTTTTAAATTTTGCTACCTTCCCCCATTCCCCAAACCCTATGGCCTCCTTTCCAGCCAGGAGGAGGGTTCCAGGATGTATGTGGTAGCCCTAGCTACCCAAGGATCTTGACCACAACCTCGCTACTTGAAATAAAGCCATAAAAACCGGACAAGCAGGTCTCATACTACATCCTCAGAGTCTCCCGTTGGAGCAGATCAGTGCGACTTGTCTAAAAAGAACCAAGCGAATATTAAAAAAACTTGCCAGATGGTCGGGGTCCATCTTGTGAGGGGGGTTGCCTTGCTGACCTTCAAAACGCTCCGCTGGATATTCCCCCTTGGATGCAATATTGGCTGAAAGAAATTTTTTTTGTGGTATCTGTTCCCCCGGTATATGCTCTTAGATAGGCAAATAGCCATATTCGTCTGACTCGCTGTGCCTTAAATGTCACCCCCTCTAGACCCTCTTCATATTCTTCCTTGCTAAGCTCCTTTGTTTTTGGAGGGATGTAGTAAGAATTGTGGGAGGAAAATAAAGTAAGTCGAAATACCTTCTGAAGCAAAATTTTGGCCCTTAAAACTGTTGCTTGCAATAGAAGAAATGTAAGTGCATATTTAACAAGAAAGTGACTGTACTCTCATTGCTCACTTGGTCTTCTCTGTAGAGAGAAAAAACCTCTTTCTGCTTGTTCATAAAATGAACCTTTTATTTTAGTACTGTGCTGAATTTCAGGCACTAAAAAAATTACTGGAGACTCAGCGTGGGATGCAAGGTCAATAATATGCTGGCAGAGATTCAAGTTTCCCCCACAAGCAGAAATACACAGTACCACCTACACCTACTGAGCCTCGGGTTTTGGTATCTAGAATAAATGTTCTCATTAGCTGGCACATGAAATGTTGCAACTCAGAGCTACTGGCAGAAGATGAATAAAGATTTTTTAACATTCCTGTAACCATCATAGTAGCATTCATCAAAATCAGTTGCATATGTAGTAGACCTCTTGCTGTTTCATTCTCACCCATATGAGCTAAAAACTTCTAGATTTCACAATGCTAGATGAGATTATGGATGTTCATACACACACCCCCACACACACAAACCGTGTGTGTGTATATATATATATACTATATATATATATAACACACACATTATATACAGTGTATATATATATAAAATATTTTACATATGAGGAAAAACATGAGCAAAAAAACACTTTTTCCCCAAAATCCCAAACCTTTTCCACAAAAAATTTGTATAAACACAAATATCCAGGGCACTTGGTCTTGCAGTAGTCTGTTTCCCCAACCTTCACTCACCCAATGTTCTGTATTACCCAACACTATCCCTCCCCCCCCGGATCCACAGCTGTTTTAATACATTGCGATGTTCCAGTGCTAAATTTGTAAATACAGTAATTACAAATGTATTGAACTGCTTTTTCTGTTGATTTGTTGGAAAACATGATGCTTTGGTGCTTAATTTGTAAAATCGTAATTAAATCGTAATTTAATAGGTTTTCCTTAATCCCACCTTATTATTCAACATTTTCGCTTATCCAACATTCTGCTGGCTTGTTTATGTTGGATAAGCCGATTTAACTGTAATTTTAAAAACCCTTCAATTTACAAAAGTCCTGTTTCTGGTGGTGATGAAAACTTCTAGAACTGGGTTATAACATGGATTGACAAACTGTCTGCATTTGCAGGTAAATATCATGATGAACATCTTTACTTCAGAAGTTATCATCTTCCTTTCCATAGGTTATGCGATCATCATTACATGGGTGTGTCAAAAACAGACTTTAAAAAGATGCTAACAATTCCAAACCAGTGTTTTTTTTAAAATGTTCCTTGCCGAAATATTCACTTCATTATTTGTATTGTCTTCATGCCCCTCAGTGCCATCTTCATACATTAGAATCCAGTTGGCTGGGTTTGTTTTGTGCATTTCATTCTTTATGTGAATGGTTCAGATTTATGAGTAATTCAGAAAATGGAGGGAGGGGAGAAAGAAAGGAAAATGGTAAAACCTTTTACTTTTACCTAAACCCTGAGATCTAGTTGAGGCTCTAGTTCCACCAAGGAAGAGCAATGTACTATGGGTAGATATGAGGGGAATGGACAGAGGAAATAAAAGAGCCTCAAAGTGTGTTGCCATGAAGGTATTGTGAGATAGGCCCTCTCAGAATTCGAGAATGGAGAAAGTAGGCAGGCAGTGGTCCCAATGACACCCAGACAACACCAGGTAATTACACTAATTCAGTATAAATAAGCTTTCCATTGCAATGCACTGATAATCACATAAATAACCATTTTAACTGATGGTAGAACTGCATCTATGTATTTCATAGAAGATATTATTTTCTAAAGGTTTCTCTTCCAAAAACTGCAATCCATGAAAATTGAAAATGTATGAAACTTTGTACGAGGGTAGCTGAGTGATCAAAACCTTTCAGAATGAATGATCGTGTATTAGGAACACCCAGAGTTTCAACTTCAAATGAGTTTACATATTACTAGCTAGTAGAGATTTAAGGAGATGTTGATGAAACTATTTTAATATGTCAGACTCTGGGGTTTATGCACTGTGTTACCTTTGGTCACCCAATTTTTTTGAACAGTGGTCAGGAAGTGCACTGAAAAATGCCACCAGGTCACATAGCATCAGAAAGTTCTTGATAGCGTCTGCCTTTTGACAGATTCAGAGTAAGGTTTCAGTGTTACCAAATGACAAGATTCCCAAGCTTGTTTTCAAGAGCAGTTTTAAAGCATTTATAATAATTAAGATGATTTCTAAATAGTAATAAATCTCTCTCTCTCTCTCTCTCTCTCTCTCTCTCTCTCTCTCTCTCTCTCTCTGGACATATATGCATACACATATTAAAAATCAGTCCATGAAGCTTATCTGGAAACAAGAAAATGCATTTCTCTTTAGAACGTTAGAAGAATGTATTAAGAACACATAAACTGGATTATTAGTCAGCTGGTGCACTAAGGGGAAAAACAGATGGCAGTCATTCTAACTGTATAACTTACAATTATTAGGGACTTTAATCGGTACTCATATAAGTTTTAATAATTTTAGTGAAATTAATAAGGCATTATAACCATCAGAACTAAACTTTTCAGACAAGAGGACAGATCTATTCAATCAAAGAGTTTTGCATTGCTTTTTAATCACCACAGAAAGCTGCAATTACAAGGAAATAATGTCTTTCCAAAATGAAAAAATAACTCTCTTCCTCAATGTTTCCCCTCTTCTCTCTCAGAAATCTCAACCCCATTAAGGCTTTAAATTCTAAGGAGCTCCTAAAAGGAGATGGATTCTTACTAAAACATTATGCATATTTTATGGGACAATTAACTTCCTCTTTAAGCTCTTTCACAGAATGTTTTTTCTTTCTATAGAATGTGCTAAATTAGAAAGGTATTTTGCAAACCAAAGTAGCCATTTCCCCTCCATTGCAAAAATGGTATCAAAATGTATGCACATGACGATAAAGTTCATACTTGCATATTGTGCTAGAAATTAATAAATAATATTTTGGTTTGTAGCACATGCATGTCCACTACTGGATGAATTCAAAGAGAGGTGATACTTACTGGCATGTGTGAGTGAATCATGAGCCAACAATAATTATTGTCAGTTAGAAATTCTGTAGTAATGCATTGATTCAACTATAATATTTTTTCAGTGGTGTCAATCCATCCATTTAGTTGTCAAGTTATGAAAACAATTGCTATGTGAAAATGTTGAAACACCTGGGGATTGTTGAGCCTACACAATGGAAGAGGTTAGACATAAAAGCATTTTAAAATTAGAGATGTAAACTGTCACTTGTTTTATTTTCACATGCAGATTTTTCTTCAAAATGCTCCTTCCCTCAGCTAAGTTTTTCATCTTACAGGCCTTCCTGTAGGGGGGAAAGAAGTTCTGCAAAACCATGGAGCAGTTGAACTCAGCTATTTTTTTCTTTTTCTACAAACCCAGATAACCAACTTGGTCATCAAACATCACATTCTCCCTTTGTTCCCCCATTGTCTTTTGCAAAAGAATAATATAGATCAGTCTGTCTAAGGCCTTTTTTTCGAATTGTAATATGTCTTCTTGTGGGGCAGCATGTTTTCCTGTTTTACTGCATGTGGCAGAGAGGATTGATAGAGAGAATATCAATAAAGTCTAATTTAATAAAGCATCTCTTTAACTTCCATGTTAGTTGGGGAATCCAGAAAGTTATGAAAAATTACTAGAAAGATTTAGTGAATTTAAAACAAGTTAAACAATGAATTTATTCCAAGCTTGGGTTACAGATCCTAACAGGTCTATCACCAGAATGCCAATAAAGCATTCTGTCGTTATTATTCTTAACTGCATTCTAGATGTTTAAAGGCATCCTCAAAGATCAAATGCAGATTTATGCATTTATGTTAATTGTTTTATTTATTTATTTACTCCTTAATGTTGACATTGACTCAATTGAGATAAATTATAAGTGAAAAAATGTGTACAAGCCACCATGGTATTTGGAATGGGCAAAAACCCAACAACAATGTAGCGGTGCATTCCCACATGTGTAGGCAAGGTCAGACCAGTAAATCATGCTAAGATATAGTGGATGAATACTTGCATTTCATATTAATCATTTTATTTCTCATTGTATTCTTTTGTCTTCCAACCCCCCGAAATAACGAGACAGACACAAATATATATGGTTTCAAATTTGGGCAACTTTTATTTAAATAGTTACCTATTTAACTTGTAACTCAACTAACTTTTTGGTGTCAGTTCAACTTGGTGTGCGTAAGCTGAGGTAGCGTCACCTAACGTCTACCCCTCAGCTATTCAGGCGTACTGCCTGGGTCCCCTGTAGATTTCAACCGGGCAACCTGGGAGGGAAACATCAGGAGAAATCTCTCTCAACTTTTGAGACTAGACTCTCCAGCTCCTGGGACATTCCTCATCACCTCACCCCTAAAATTAACCGTCTAGGTGAGTGTTTGCATAATGCCCCACACCCTTAAGGGGTGCCTTAAGTGTCTACAAACCTTTGAATAACTCAACTATTTACGCTTAGCTAGTTTACTAGCCGACCATTCCATCTAAGCCCCCTAATAGACAGTATAGGATAGGCAAAACCCAGTGGGCGAATTCCTATCCGACCCCCAAATGTTAAACCATTTGAGCGATCATTATTATACTATCCATGGGCGGGAGTGGTGGGCGATGTCTTGATGCAGACTGAGGGAAAGGGGCTGGCACCACTATGCCAGCCCCTTTTCCCTTCCAGCAGATTCTGCAAAATTAACCAATCTCTTCTTCGAGGGGAGGAGACAAAATTGCTCCACCAGCCAACAAGTTGGATGGTGAAGTGTATTGCAGCAGGCAGTTTGGTAATGAGTTACAGATCTTTATTACCTGTGACTGAAGACATCACATTAAATCACAGATAATTTAGAAAACTTCCAGCTTAGTCTTGTGCATGCTTAATTGAAAGAATGAGGTGAGTATCAACTTTTTAGAAGTTATTAACAATTCCTAGAACTGGGTTGCTGTGAGTTTTCTGGGCTATATGACCATATTCCAGATGCATTCTCTCCTAATGTTTCCTCCACATCTTCAGAGGTTGTGAGGATGCCTGCCATAGATGTGGGTGAAACATCAGCAACCCAGTGATTCCAGTCGTGAAAGCCTTCGACACATCCTTGAACTGTAGACCTGCTTTGTTTTGAGCAGATTTTACCCAACTCCTGTGATATGTATAAGCTGAGCACTGACAATTAAAAAATTAAGGTTAGGCATGCATACATGTGTGCTCACGTGTGTGGATACTCTAAAACATTTTAATGTTTTAAAAAATGTTATGGATATCATATACTTGCATCTGAATATAATGTAGTTTCATTTTTGCAATCAGGTCTTGACTAGGTGTCATGTTCTTTGTCAGAAATTGATAGTATCACAAAACCATGGACCATTATATTAAAGAGAAAGCAATAGGTTATTTTCATTTCCATATAAATATTGAGCATTATAGTAGACCATATTCTTCTCACATGTGAAAAAAATCAAAGGAAACTCATTTTCTCACATTTCTTTATTTTCTGTTTTGGTTTAGTTATGAATTTAACTGTCTGCTCTGTGAAATGATCAATGGCCATCTTGCTGTGAACAATTCTAAGCAATGGGGTTGCAAATTGCAGAAATTGTGGCATTTTGGGTGTAATTGCTCTATTTTGAATACATCTATAAGACATGAGGCTAAATAGAAAATCCAAAAGTAGAAAAGGATTAGAGGCTTCCAAGAGAGGCAAGAAGACACCGCTATAATAACGACAAGAGAAGTCTGACAAAACAGCATTCAACCTTATGTTGGCCTCTTCCTGTTCTCAGTGGTAGTTGACAGCTCCAACATAGATCAATAGTGAATCCACTTCAGAATTTAGTGCAAACTTTAAAGGAGATATCAATGTACTGAACCACAATAGACACCTTTTAGAAATTGATGTTAAACCTTCAAATGGATTTACCACTCTACCGAAATGAAAGCAACTGGCTGCTATTGCTCTTCTTTAATCCAAAAAGAATAGAACTGTCATACTGAAAGGGATCTACAACATTATGCGGCGGCCAGGAGAGAGAACAGGAATGCAAGGCCATCCCTATTCCCACTACACATATATTTCTGGATTTTTAGCATTATTGCTCTGATATTGAATATAATAAATAGACATTAGAACTCATATCCAATGATGATATTGTCCTAGATGAAACTGTGTAATCTTTTTTTAATGCTATTGGAGTTTGTGGCAATTACTACATAATGGAGTAGTGAATGCAATTACACCCCACTGTTGTTACTGTGTTCCTTCAAATTGTTTCTGACTTTTGGAGAACATAAAACATCACAGATTTATTCACAGGAGGTTGCCTTTCTCTGAAGCTGAGAGGGTGTGACTTGCTCAATATCACTCAGTGTGCTTCCATGGTGAAGCAAGAATTCAAACTCCTATCTCCTAGATCCAACATTCAAACCACTAAAACTTACTGGCTCTTCAATCATTATAGTTCACAGAAACATTTTCCTTTCATCAAGTGCTTATTTTGCTTTCTCTTTTCCTAACTACTTTACACATTTATCCAATTTGGAAAGAAACAAAGACTGTTTTGTGGTCTGGTTTATTGAAAAATTATAAAGGACAGTTGCAAGTAAAGTGTTCGCAAACTGGGTGGGGGAGTCTGTGTGTTTGCAATGTTTATGAACATGATATATGTAATTAATTATTTACCCTCCTAGAAACTTTCAAAATTATTATTTATTTCTGGTATCCTATCTCTTACATAGACAGCAATTCGATGCCGTTACATGAACAATTAATACAATAACCATTAAAACATAACAATTAAACCATTAAAATACATAAAATACATAAATCATTAATTAAACAGTATAAAACCTTAATTACCAATAAAACTGTGTCCTCAAAATCACAGAAACCATGAGGTTTGTCAAATGAGAACCCATTTAACTTTTCTCTTTTTGTGCTCAAATAGTTTCAGCATTTCAGGATAGAGATAAGTAATAGATGTCTAAAATGAAGTAGCATAGGTGGAAGAATTTGGACATCTAGAAATTGCCTGGCAATTACTGTGTCACAGTTTTTGGGTCCTAAAAAATGTAGCAAAACCATAAATGCATTTGTCATTAGAAAGACAACTACAGAAAAGCAGAATGCTCAACAAGCTTCCCAAGGCAAGAGGATAGGAAAGCTTGGATAGAACTATTCACTGTGATTAAAATCAAGAGCTGCCGCCACGCCTTTTGATTTTTATTTTAATGTATTCTTTATATGGAGAAATGTAACAATTGTTGACAAATCCACATCCTCTTAGTGATGTATTCAAGTGTAAGTTGCACAGGGAATGTTGAGTGATTCCCTCCCCCCACCAACAATATACAATGCTTACACTGTTGTAAGCATGTTTCTGCTTACCGTGTAAGCAGAAATATGCATATGAGATCACAGGATATTAAAGTACCAAGCCCAGTATGCATATGGTCTGTTGATAACCATTCATTACACTTCATTGGTGTCCAGAATAGGGGGTTGAGAAAGATTTCAGGTGATAGCTATGTCTTGATATCCAGGTTAAATTTCTAGCAAGTCATTGCAGGTGTTCTCAATTGGTTTCAAAAACAAGGAGTCACACTTTGATTCAGATATCTCTCTCATATATTTAAAGTCAGTGTAACGACTCTCCAACACTCGGTAAGGATCACGCGTATTTTTTGAAAGCACGGTCCAACACGATTTTATTGCAGGTACGACACATGTGAAGCAAAGCACCTGCCCGCCACCAAAACACAACTTATATACCCCAAACCCCCCCCTCCCCTCGCCCATGCAATGTCCAGGTAGGGTTGCACCATATCCGGTGATTCAGCATATCCCATAGTCCAAAGGGATGTGACCTCATGGCCCCATGAGTCAGCATTAGGAGTCCAATTGTCCAATGTCCAGGCTCAGAGGAGTTACATCACTTCCCCCTGCAGCCTTGCACACATGTGGAAGTTACCTCACTTCCACATGACTCAGCACAGTCTTATATAACTGGAGCCCAAGGTCACCCAAGAACTAGGGCAAGGTCGATGCAATCTCATGCCAGGCTGGGAGCTTGAACTTCACCCAAGCTCAAGTCTCCCAATCCTGACATAACGGCCTCCTCCACCACGTCCTCCCTGTAAACCAAACATCATTCAATCCGGAGGATGAAAGGGGCCCATACATATTTTCAGAAGACTACAATGAACAACGTGGGATGAACTTTCCCTAAACTCTTAGGCAACAGAAGGGTATAAGAGACCTTATTCACAGCTTTTCTCAATTCTAAAGGCCCAATATATTGGACCCAATTTTCTTAGATGGATAACCCAATTTCAAATTCTGTGGACAGCCACTAAATCCCCTTCACTATACTCTCCCCTTCTCGCCTCTTCCGGTGACCAAACATCTTATACGAGCGCTGTGCCTTTCCTAAAGCTTCCGCTACTTCCTTCCAATCCTCCGGGCTCGTATCTTCCACTCCATTTTCTCCTCCTCCCAACTCCAACAGCTGGGGCAAGGCCACCTCCTGACCATAGACTATCTCAAAGGAGACTTTCCGGTGGACGAATGTACCGAGCTATTGTATGCCACTTCAGCATAGGGCAGCAGATCAGACCAATTAGTCTGCTCTTTATTACTAAAAATGCGTAGATAAGCCCCTAACGATTTCTGCGTCCTTTCTACGCCGCCATTACAACAAGGATGATAAAAAGTCGTAAGATGCCTCTGAGCCCAGCACTCTCCAAAATCGCTTCCTAAAACTGAGCAGCAAACTGCACTCCACGATCACTCAAAACTTGGTTCCGGCACCCATGCAACGTACATATGCTGTACATACAGCTCACAACGCTCCAAGAAGGCAACCCCTTCAATGGCACAAATGGGCCTGCTTCAAAAAACATATCCAGCACCGCCCAAATGTACTTATAACTCCTACTAAGGCACCTCTACTAAAATCAGTGCTGACATGTGTCCACGGCCTCACAGGAGTAACTACTAATTCTGAATCAACTCCCTGCGGCTTCGCAGAGGGAACTTTATTCCTGGCAGCCACACCTCACAACACTCACATATCTCTCACCTCAGCCCCTAGCTGGGCTACCAATACCGCTTTTCAAGGCCAGCAGAGTCTTCGTGATTCCCCCAATGTCCAGCAGACCTAAGGATCGTGGTTCAACTCTCAGCACCTTCTCTCCATACTCTGAGGGACATACACTTTATCACCTATGATCCACAAACCATTCAACGACTTGCACTCCTTCTCATGGCTCTGCAACCATATATCACCTACATAACCCTTCTGCAACTCTAAACTCCACTCATCCACTACCCTCTTCTTTCTTAATCTCATTCGCCACCTGGCCCTCGTCTGCACGGCCAGACCCCAATGTTCTCTAGCAAACACCTCCTCCGCCTTATGCATCTCATTCTCACCACACCGGATACCGAGACAATGCATCAGCCACCACATTCTCTTTGCCTTTAATATGCTGGAGTCTGAAATTAAACCGAGCAAAACTGCCCATCTCACCAACTTGGGAGATAACTTCGGGGATTTCTTAAATATTGAAGGTTCTGATGGTCGGTCATCACAACAAAAGGGAAAGCAGCACCCTCTAAAATTGCCTCCACGTCTGCAAGCGTTGCGCTGCAGCGCCTCCTTCTCCCACACTGGCCATCTTTTCTCATGCTCCCAAACTTCTTGAAAAATACGCACACGGCTTCATCCTACCCCGCTCATCCTCCTGCATTAACACTCCACCATACGCCCAAGCAGAAGCGTCACACTGCACCACAAGCGGCTATCCATCTGGATGCATTAACAGCCCATTCGTAAATGCTTCTTTCAACCTCACAAAAGCCTCTTGGCATTCCTTCGTCCACTCCAACTTAGCTCCTGGAGACTTAATCTTCCTGGACTGCCCTTACCCTGGTCTTCAGCAACTCGGTGCGGAAGAGTTATCTCTGAAAATCCCGCTATAAAGGTTGGATAAAATGGCCAATCCCAAAAAGCCTGCAATTGCCTCGGTCTGCGGAGCCTCCCAGCTCAACACATCATCCACCTTGGCCGGATCCATCGCAACTCCACTCTCGCTAATTCTGTATCCCAAAAATCTATCTGATTCTTGCCAAACTCACACTTCTCAATTTTAATACAGACTGCCTGCCATAGCCTCTCTAATACCTCCCTCACCAAACAAACATGCTCTCTCGGTAATACGTCGCCACAATCACGATATCATCCAAATAAAACAAACACCCCTTATACAAAAGGTGCAAATAATTCTCATTGATCAACTGCATGAAATATCGTGGAGCCCTGCCAAACTGAATGGGCATCACGGCCTATCTTCAGAGCCCGAGGGGGCAAGAAAAAGCAGTCTTCCACTGATCGCTCCCTCTTCACTCACCATGAAATGTCAATCAAATCCAGCTTTGTAAAAACTTTCCACCTCCCAACTGCCCCAGCAAATCTTTGATTAGTGGCAGAGGTAACAGTTGGTGGCCCACAGCATTCAAACCTCTATAATCAATACACATCCGCAAACTACCATCCTTTTTCTCAAGAAAACAACACTGGTACTGCAATGGGAGACTCAGACCTCCGAATAAACCCTCTTTTAAATAGCCATCCTATCTGCTCCCTTAACGCTTCCTTCTCTTTCACCGTCATAGCATATATCTTAGGCTTAGGTAGGACAGCCCTTCCCTTAACTTCTATACTACACTGTACGTTATGGGGAGGGAAGACCCTGAGCTAAAATTGGGTTAAACACATCAACATAATCCCAGTATTCAGCAGGCACCCTTGTACGTCACTCCTAACCTCTCCCTCTCATTAGGGAACATTGTACTACCCTGTCTTCCAATCGATCTTGGGATTAGCTTGCTCAAGCCACGGTATGGCTAATACTACCTCATGACCTTTAATGGGGGCCACTACAAAATCCAATGTCCCCTCAGGGGTCCCCACCCGACTACCCTTTAAATCCTTAGTCCCCACGATCAAAGGGCCCCCTCAATAGAGGATCCATCTAATTGTGTAAATGTTACAGGTGTTTCAAGGGCTTTGTACTCCCACCCAAATCCCCAATCAACCGGGGACATAATGATATTCTCCTGAACACCCACAGTCTACTAAAGCTTTTTCTTTCCACAATTCATCTCCTTTAATCAAACCCAATGTACATTGAATGTTTGGAGCTCACACCCCAACACTTTTCCCATCATCATTGTCCACAAGCGGCTTGCGGAGGCCACCTTCACGGTTCCAGTGCCTGCCTTTGTCGGCACTGGGGCGCTAAAATGACAGGTTTCAACAAATAAGCAAAGGCCTCGTCCCCGATGGCCTTTTTCACTGACTGGATCGGTTGTCATTGCCACGTCGAGCCTCTCCTCCCGGAATCGCCCCTCCGCAACACCACGACCAGATCCTCTGGATCTCATGGGTTGAAAACGCGCCCGTTGCACCTGGGCCAGAATTCGCCGACACTGCCAGCCAACTGGATCCAGCCATCCAACATCTCCAGGATCATCCCGATGTAAACACCACTCCAGGATCTCCTTCGCAGGCCGTCTTTAAATAATTCCAATAGGGTAGCTGGAGACCACTCTGCAACTTTTCAGCTAAACCCATGAACTCCTCCCATACTCAGTGACCGACCGGGATCCCTGATTCAAACAACGTAGCGCCTCCTTGCCTTAATCCGCTCCAATGGATCTCTAAACCGGCTTCGTATCGCCTGTAAGAAGGCTCCCACAGAATGCAAACACGGTCTCGGCAGTCGTGGCATTGAACATACCACTCAGCTGCCCTTCCCTTTGAACACCGCACCGATGGCCCGTCTCGGCTGCTGTCGCTCGGTAGAGATGACCATAGTCCTCCATATGGTCCTGCACCGCGGCAAAAGGCTACTTTGCAGGCTTCTCCTTCAAACTCAGCCCAATGGTTCCTTCTTCAAGCGGGCCGAATTCCTGGAAACGCTTCCCTTCCATGAGGGACCTCAAGCATGGCAACACCTCTTCCATTCGGCAGGGCAGGGCGCCGCGGACTTCTCTGGATGGCCACCATCGATCCTCACTCCCAAAGGAGATCTAGGCGCTCAGCTGATAGTCCGCCCATCCATCCCGAATAATAAGTGAAGTCTCCTCCGCCCGGTGCACTCCACACCGACTCCATGGCTCTCTTCGGGACATGGCTCGGGACATCCTTCTCATAGTCTGTTCCTAGCCTCCAACACATCTCATCACCTCCAACTCCGAGGTGATGCCGGTTCAGTGGTTTCACTACCACACTTCTCCTAACTGGCCATCCTTCGGCACAGTTCTCCGGGCCACGCACCTCTGGATCCGTCCGGCTGCCAGTCCTTCAGAACAGCTTCTCGATCCCTCCGGCCCTCCGGACCTCCACCTGAACTGGCCTGTCCTTGGCACAGTCTCCCTGTCCCATACACTTCTGGATCTGCTTGAACTGACCAGTCCCGAACAGCTCCTCCGATCCCTTGTTCCTCCAAACCTCAGCCTGTCTGAGTCAAATCCTCTCTCCTTCGGGCAACCTCCCAGGCTCACCTGAGCTTCCACAGTCGCTCCAGCTTCTTCAAATTCCTCCTCCTGGGCAACAGCACCTTCCATCATTTCACGGTGCTCGTCCGGGCAACCCACTGGTCAATCCCACTCCATAGTGCGCGGTTTCCTCAGGGCGAATCCCATCTATCGATATATTCTTCTTCTCTCCAAGCCAACCTCTCCATTGCTGGGATAGTTGAAAAGGGGCTTTTGCTTCTGTACGACCTCCCAAAACTCGGTAAGGATCAGGGGTAGGTGAACGCGGTCCAACGATTTTTGCGGAATCGACACATGTGAAGCAAAACACCTGCCAACCAAAACACAACTATATGCCCCAACCCCCCTCCCCTCGCCCATGCAATGTCCCGGTAGGGTTGCACCATATCCGGATTCAGCATATCCCATAGTCAAGGGATGTGACCTCATGGCCCCATGAGTCCCGCATTAGAGTCAATTGTCCCAAAGTCCAGGCTCAGAGGTTACATCACTTCCCCTGCAGCCTTGCACACATGTGGAATTACCCCACTTCCACATGACTCAGCACAGTCTTTATAACTGGAGCCCAAGGTCACCCAAGAACTAGGGCAAAGGGCGATGCAATCTCATGCCAGGCTGGGAGCTTGAACTTCACCCAATCAAGTCTCCCAATCCCGACAGTCAGTCTGGTTAAATTTTGGATTCAGGATTCTATTAATCTACCTCTAAATTTTTCTTGTGCCCTTCAGATTGACCCTTTCTTTCTTGCTGGTTCTGAATTCAATATGGTGCCTGCCACAACCAGGAGCTTGGACATTGATCCATGACCAGATATGAGCAGTAGTAGCAACCGAGGTGGTGATATCCCAGCTGAAGGACAATGGCATCCCGATTCTGCATGTAACTGCTGAATCTGGCACTGCTCTGATGGAGTATTCATATTGTGCTGGCTTGTCTAATGTAGACATGCCCCAGGCCTATAATCCGGGTTTTTAGATAGCACTGGGTTTAGGCGGATCAAATGTCTTAATTTGACAGTAATTTTCTTATCTACCTTATGCTTTAAGCCTTACTTATCAATATTCTTACAATAGTTTGTGATACCATCCATCAGAATTCTCAGCATCTCACTTCTTTCTCTGTTTGAACTTTCAAGAATCCTCCATTTCACTGATTATCTTCTTCAGGTTTCTCTACCATCTCTTTTTTCTGGTGTTATTTGGGCAATAGCAAATGTTTTTCAGTTTGTGCTCATTTCAATGAGTTATGATTTAGGTAAGATGGTGCAAATTGTAACCAACATATTTTCCAGCCATGGCTTTATTCTTCAAGCCAAGCTGAGTTCCTGTTGATTCTGAAACCCCAAACCAAAGCCGGGGAAATTTAATGTACTATGATTCTGTTAAAGCACTGAGGCGAAGCTATTGTGACTACAAGCTGATTGTTTTTTTGCCAGTTTTTAATGCAAACCTGTTTTTTCCCGCAAATGCCATACCCCCAGACCTGGCCAGTTTTCAAGCTGATTTGGGGGATGACCTTAGATTCCCCACTCT
>JARBWK010002461.1:0-15001 GCA_030556195.1 Anolis apletophallus
TACGGCGTCTAAGATTTTTATGGACCATTGCAACATGAAAGATGACATCCCCAGAACCACCCAGCGCTGGGAAAAAGAATTACCAGTGATTGCTGCAGAACCAGCAGGGAGGAGTGGCCAGCCAAAGGTAAGAGGGCAAGGGCAACCTTCAGGAGACCGCTGTCAGACTTGCCCAAAATAAGAGCTCCTGGCCAAAATACTACCATTGGTGACAAAAAAACAGGACCTTTCTGCCAGCGAAATGGCAAATATAACAATATAGTGACTCAGCTTACACGGGGGAGGCTGCCCGGAGAGGAGGAGGGTTTGGCAGCTGGAGGCAAGTTGCATATTTGGTGGTGCGAGCAGGCTGGAGATGCATCAAATGCACATCTTGGCCGGACTGGCCTGCCAAACGCTCCTCCTCTTCTGCCTCATAGGCTATTCGCACTGCGTCTCAGCCTGTGGAAGAACCAAAACAAGTCTGACTTGACCCCATTGCTGTTTGGCTACTTAAACCTTCTTTGTAAACAACAAATCTTCCTCCCAAGAAACAACGAGAAGGTCGGACGGGCGGAAGGGAGACAAACGGGAGAAGGAAGAGCTAAAAGGGCAGAAGCAAAGAGAAGGAAGAGGCGGAAGCTATATCAGAAATTCCCATAGAAAAATAAACCGGAGAGGTGAATAGCTGGAGACAAATGGAGACAGCACGGACAGAGACAAAACTGGAGAGAGATCTTAGAAAAGAAAGCGTGGAGACGGAAAAGGAGAGGAGAAAACAGAAATTAAAGCAGGATCCGAGACACGGAAGGGAAACAAACAAGAGTGAGGACAAGAAGGAGATACAAAGAGACAAAGTACGACTCAGATTCCAAACAGCGACCCCTGTGGCCGGAAGGGAAACTACTACAAAACCCTAAGGATTACAAACCCCATCAAATAATAAGATAGACAGAATGACAACACCTAAAGTAAGAACGGACAAAAGATACAAGAGACATAAGACTATCCTTCAGAAAGAGGATCAGGACCTGAAGAAATAAGTATGAAGGATATACTGAAGGAGATCCAAAAATTAAATGAGACCCAGGCAGAAACACAGAAGCAAATAAAGGTGATGATGGAAACAAAACCAAGAACAAAGAAAAAACTCAAGACAAACTGGATGAAATGAGAAATGAATTTAAAGAAGACATGGGCTCATTAAAAGGAACTAACCAAGACAATACAAGACATTACAGAAATAAAAGATAAAAATACAAAATTGGAGAATGTCCAGACTAAACTTAAAACAGAGATTGAAGAGTTGTCAAATAAAAGAAAGAAAGAAAGAATGGAAAAGAATCTGGAAAGACTACAACAAAGTGAAATGGAACATCAATTGAGATTTACGTGATTGAACAAGACCAGGAGAACGTTAAAGAAACAATAGCAAAAATTCTACTAACAGTATTGGACCTACAAGAAGAAGAGATAAGTCAAGGACTTGACCCCATTACGCCGGGATTCAAAGCAGATATGCAAAAACAAAATAAAAACACCCAGAGACATATTGGTGAATTTCGTAAAAAATCCACGAGATGAAATTCTGTACTGGTCTCGTAAAAAAACCAGCACTATATAAAGGAAAGAAAATCATAATATTAAAAAGAATTACCAGCATCTGTCCTAAGTGAAAAAAATATACCTTTCTGACAAATGAACTAAAAAGACTGAGGATCAAATTTAGGTGGGAAAATCAGAAGGATCATGACCCACCTATAAAGAACAAAGACTCTGGATTACAAATGAAGACAAAGCGGTGAGTTTTATAAGAGACTAAAAGAAAACATATCTCCATCCCCAGACTACGCTTCAAGGAATAATATAAAAAAAAAAAGAAGACGACAATTCTATACCCGGAAGAAGAAGAATCTAAAATGGAGGAGGCCGCGCATTCCCAAATAAGCCACCAGAACGTGGCGAAGGGAAGGAGGAAGGAAGAAGAGGGAGGAGGAGGAGGAAGAAGAACAAAGAGATTCCAGACTGGGATGGTAATGGATAAACAACTGAGGATCTACTCGCTTAATGCCAACGGATTAAACAACCCCAAGAAGAGGAAAAACCTATTCCATCAAATTAATAAAGGCAATTATCATATTACAGCATTACAAGAGACTCATATCTGCCATAGACACATCTCATACTTAAAACAAAAAAAAAATTGGTAAAGAATACTTTTCAACAAATGATACAAAAAAAGGAGGGGTGGTTTTGTATATAAAAGAAGAAATAATTTCATACCTTAAATTTAAGGATACAGAGGGAGAGTGGTGGGAGGCACCGTCTCTATGGAATGCCCCTACCTGAGTCAGTCAGAGGTATCAGGGAACTGTCCTCTTTTTCGCCAAGCCTGCAAGACGGCTCTTTTTTCGCCTGGCTTTTCCAGTTGAGTAACTGTTATGCTTTTCTGTGTAGTTTAGCTTAGTTCTAGATTTATTTCAGCGCTAGTAATGTTTTAGATTAATTCATTGCTTATCTGCCTCTTCAACACTGTTCTATAATGTCAGGCCTACGCTTTTTTTTGGTTTTTTTAAATCTGTTGTAAACCGTCGAACTTCTAGAGGGAGCGGTCTAGAAGCCCAAAGAACAAACAAAACAAATAAATAAATAAGTTCACTAGTATTTTCTCTGAGTGAGTCTGTATTTTTTCTTTACAGACTCATTCAATTTTTCAAAACTTCTGTATCGGAAACACCCAGAAGAACACCGCCCTTTCAGATCCACAAATTTTTCTCTCATGAGGGAATTTTTCCAAGGATTGCGCTTGCAATCTGTGCAAAAGAACCAGACCATCTGTAATGAAGTCAAAATATGTGTGTTGTTTTATTGTTAAATGTGTAATATGTTAATCACTTGTTTGCCTGTGTATTTAGAAGGAACATTGTTTAAAAGCTGCAGAGAGTGAGCAGTGAAATGTTCGCAGCAGCAAGCTGTAAACAGAAGCTGCTGCCATGGCAACTAGAGGCCACTCTAGCTTTAGAATGTTCAGTTTAAATCTGACAGTTGGAGAATGTCAGTTGGCCAGCAGCTGTGACCAGAGTTGGATTGGGATTTAGCAGTTGCTGAAGCTGCAAGCTGTCTGTAGGAGCTGCCGTGTGCAGTTCAGTTCTGTGTGTGGGTTTAGGAAACCAAGTGTGTGGAGGTTAGAGAAACCCAGGTTAAGGACAAGTGTAGTCCTAGGGTTGAGAGTAACCCAGTGTTTAAGTAGTTACTTGTGATAGTAACTGTAAAAGAAGAAGTTAAACCCCGATGTTATATAGTTTAAAGTTCCAAGTTTGTACTCTTTGGAGTTTTGAAACCACCTAAGCTTTGAGCCCATTTGTGTACAATAAACTGTTAAACACTTTCAACAAAACATTCAGAAGTAGTTCACAAAAGACCCTCACATCTAGTGGTCAAGCATTGACAAATGGTGGCAGCATAATATTAATAAAGAATATTATTGGTGTGTGTGAAAACGATCGTCCATTTATCAGAAACAGCTTCCATGTCCAGGAAGGGCGGCATTTTCTCAATGTCAGTTCATTAAGTGTTCTTGGGGTTTCTGTAACCCCTCCAGAATTACACGTCTACTGAAGTAGAGAAGGGGCAATGCCCGAGAGAGAAAGAAAGCAAATGCACATTCATGCAAAATTGTCACACTGATCCAGGTCACGTCTCCCCGAACACCCACCAGGACTCCTCTTTTGTCCCCACACCACCGCCAACACCAACTAGGGTGGAGGCAGACATCGCCTGCTCAGCCCCGAACACTCCACCAGGACCCTCCTTCTTTCCTCCGTGTCTGTCAGAGAAAAGCTGACCCTGTTTGTCCCCAACACCACTGCCAATGCCAATGGCCTCCCGACCTCCTCCAACTATTACTCCTCGGGGGAAGTCTCCCCGAGGATAGCCTGCTGGCCTAACGTTTAGAAGGCCAGCGGCCCCCAACTTGCTCCACCTATTACACCTCGGGGAGTCTCTAGATAACCTTAAGCCATGTTTGCAAATAGATCTCTCACTCTTATTACAAATTTAGCCAAATCAAGGTCAATAAAGGAAATTATGGCATTGACATGTCTTGTGTCATTATGCAAATAATCAAATAATCAAGTATGCGAAATCCCCCAGTAGAACCTTATCCATTAGATCCTTGGGTTTGTGGTTTAGGTGCTAATCATGGTATGGGGCTGTGTATGTTTTGGGAGAGGGTCCATAGGAGCATGATGCAAGCACCTCCCTCTCTCCTCAGATCCTTGCTGCTCTGGGCAACATGTCCAAAGCAATGTTCATCCGGGAAACGATTGAGGTTGCAGATCAGAAGGCCAAGATATATGTGGTGACACCGGCTATCTATCTCTCATTGGTGACCTCATTTGTCCCTGTAAGCATGTGTGTACAGGCACACACACAGGTGTACACACCTAGAGAAGGTATGGGCAAACTTGACCTTCCATGTGTTTGGACTTCCTTTCCCATGATTCCTAACAGCCTCAAGCCTCAGGAGTTGAAGTCCAAAAACACCTGGAGGCCCACGCCTGTCTTACAGACTAATCTCGCTGTTTTTCATTTTTAGGGCGACAATGGTATGAACCATTTTCAAGTTCAGGCCATCTAGCAATGCTGCAGGGGGACTTAAGTACGGCGTCTAAGATTTTTATGGACCATTGCAACATGAAAGATGACATCCCCACTCCAGAGCCACCAGCGCTGGGAAGGAGTACCAGTGATTGCTTTGAAGAACCAGCAGGAGTGAGTGGTCAGCCAAAGTATAAGAGGGCAAGGGCAACCTTCAGGAGGTCGCTGTTGGACTTTGCCCAAAAATAGAGCTCCTGGCCAAAATACTACCATTGGTGACAAAAAACAGGACCTTTCTGCCAGCGAAATGGCAAATAACTTAGAGCTGCAGTGTGCAGTTCAGTTCTGTGTGTGGGTTTAAGGAAAACCCAAGTGTGTGGGTTTAGAGAAACCCAGGTAAGGACAAGTGTAGTCCCTAGGGTTGAGAGTAACCCAGTATTAAGTAGTTACTTGTGATAGTAACTGTGTGTAAGAGAGTTAAAACCGGTGTTATATTGTTTAAAGTTCCGCTTGTACCTCTTCGGAGTTTTGAAACCACCCTAAGCTTTGAGCCCATTTGTGTACAATAAACTGTTAAACACTTTCAACAAAACATCTGTAGTAGTTTATTCACAAAGACCCTCACATCTAGTGGTCAAGCATTGACAAATGCAGCATAATATTAATAAAGTAATATTATTGGTGTGTGTGAAAAAGAATCGTCACATTATCAGGAACAGCTTCCATGTCAGGGAAGGGGCGGCATTTTCTCTCAATGTCAGTTCATTAAGTGTTCTTGGGGTTTCTGCACCTCCAGAATTACACGTCTACTGAAGTAGAGAAGGGGCAATGCCCCGAGAGAAAGAAAGCAACACATTTCATGCAAAATTGTCACTGTCCAGGTCCGTCCCCCACCCACCCAGGACTCTCTTTTGTCCCCACACCCCCAGCACCAACTAGGTGGAGGCAGACACGCTCTGCTCCAGCCCCGAACACCCACCTCCTTCTTTCTCCGTGTCTGTCAGAGAAAGAGCGGCCTGGTCTTTTGTCCCCAACACTTCACTGCCACGCCCCGACCCCGATTCCAACTATTACTCCTCGGGGGAAATTCTCCCCCGAGGATAGCCTGCTGTACGTTTAGAAGGCCAGCCTCCCCAACTTGCTCCACCTATTACACTCGAGGGAGTCTCTAGATAACCTTAAGCCATGTTTTGCAAATAGATCTCTCACTCTTATTACAAATTTAGCCAAATCAAGGTCAATAAAGGAAATATGGCATTGAATGACATGTCTTGTGTCATTATGCAAAAATAATCAAATAATCAAGTATGCAATCCCCCAGTAGAACCTTATCCATTAGATCCTTGGGTTTTTTTGTGGTTTAGGTGCTAATCATGGTATGGGGCTGTGTATGTTTTTGAGGGGTCCATAGGGAGCATGATGCAAGCACTCTCCTCAGATCCTTTGCTGCTCTGGGCAGCATGTCCAAAGCAATGTTCATCTGGAAACGATTGAGGTTGCAGATCAGAAGGCCAAGATATATGTGAGTGACACCCGGCTATCTATCTCATTGGTGACCTCATTTGTCCTGTGCATGTGTGTACAGACACACACAGGTGTACACACCTTAGAGTAAGCGGACAGCACCAGTTTTGGACTTCCAGCTGCATGATTCCTAACAGCCTCGAAGCCTCAGGAGTTGAAGTCCAAAACACCTGGAGGGCCCACGCCTGCCTTACAGACTAATCTCGCTGTTTTTCATTTTAGGGCGACAATGGTATGAACCATTTTCAAGTTCAGGCCCATCTAGCAATGCTGCAGGACTTAAGTACGGCGTCTAAGATTTTTATGGACCATTGCAACACATGAAAGATGACATCCCCACTCCAAGAGCCGCAGCGCTGGGAAAGAATTACCAGTGATTGCTGAAGAACCAGCAGGAGGATGGTCAGCCAAAGTATAAGAGGGCAAGCAACCTTCAGGAGGCCGCTGCTGGACTGGCCTAAAAATAAGAGCTCCTGGCCAAAATACTACCATTGGTGACAAAAAAAAACAGGACCTTTCTGCCAGCGGAAATGGCAAATATAACTAGAGCTGCAGTGTGCAGTTCAGTTCTGTGTGTGTGGGTTTACAAAACCCAAGTGTGTGGTTTAGAGAAGCCCAGGTTAGGACAAGTGTAGTCCTAGGGTTGAGAGTAACCCAGTAAGTAGTTACTTGTGATAGTAACTGTGTAAGAGGAAGTTAAAACCCCGGTGTTATATTGTTTAAAGTTCCAAGTTGTACTCTTCGGAGTTTGAAACCACCTAAGCTTTGAGCCCATTTGTGTACAATAAACTGTTAAACACTTTCAACAAAAACATCTGTGGTAGTAGTTTATTCACAAAGACCCTCACATCTAGTGGTAAAGCATTGACAAATGGTGGCAGCATAATATTAATAAAGAATATTATTGGTGTGTGAAAACGATCGTCACATTATCAGGAACAGCTTCCATGTCAGGGAAGGGCGGCATTTTCTCTCAATGTCAGTTCATTAAGTGTTCTTGGGGTTTCTGTAATCCCCTCCAGAAATACACGTCTACTGAAGTAGAGAAGGGGCAATGCCCTGAGAGAGAAAGAAAGCAACACATTTCATTCTATCCCAAAAAGCAGGCATCATGGGATAGATTTTCCAAGCACTGTCCTAACAGAGAGTTGGCTCCTGTCACTGTGTCCTGCAGAGAGTGTAGACACAAAGGCAAAAATAATAATCCAGGGACCACCGGTGATGTCTCCCTGAGAGATTAGTCTGGAGCAGACCAAAAGGTGCAGGATATGGAGGGATATTAGAACAAGCCGGGCCCTCAAACAACAAAAAGACTGAGGAGTAGCACGGATAGGGGGTCGTTTGGTCATGACCAGAAGTATGTGAGTGGCACCCGGCTATCTATCCTCATCGGTAACCTCATGTGTTCCTGTAAGCATGTGTGTACAGGCATACACAGGTGTACGCACATTAGAAATGGTATGGACTGCTTGCCAAGGGGCTGCCTAGCCATGCTGCAGAGGACGTCAGTAAGGCAGCTACAATTTTTATGGAAAATTGTGATGTCAGAGGTCTCCCCCACTCCACAGCCCTGTATGATCTGGAGAGCTGCACCTGTATGATCTGGAGAGTGACACCAAGACCACCATGCTAAGCCTGCTCCTACTTACAGTGGGTTCCTGGGTGTGATGTACAGTTGTGGTCAGGGAGAGTGGATTGGCCGAAGTGCAAGAGGGCAAGGGCAACCTTCGCTGGGACTGTGCCTAAAATAAGAGCTCCTGGCCAAGAATAGCACAGTTCGTGAAAAGACAATATAGCGGGAGCTAAATATTAGGGTCCACTTATCAAAAGTCCATAACATTAAGTTCTAATATCCTCGAACAAGAATATGATCATCTACTTCTCATGGGAGATTTTAAATGTCAGAGGAATACCTTTACTAAAATCCCGACCATCCATTCTCAAACTTGAGAGATGGGGAGGGGGGTCTGGAGCAGACCAAAAGGTGCAGGATATGGAGGGATATTAGAACAAGCCGGGCCCTCAACAACAACAAAAAAGACTGAGGTGAGTAGCACGGATGGGGGGGCGTTTGGTCATGACCAAGAAGTATGAGTGACACCCGGCTATCTATCTCTCATCGGTAACCTCATAAGTTCCTGTAAGCATGTGTGTACAGGCATACACACAGGTGTACACACATTAGAAATGGTATGGACTGCTCCAAGTTCGGGCTGCCTAGCCATACTGCAGGGGACGTCAGTAAGGCAGCTACAATTTTTATGGAAAAAATTGTGATGTCAGAGGTCTCCCCCACTCCCACAGCCCTGTATGATCTGGAGTGAGCTGCACCTGTATGATCTGGACTGACCACCAAGACCAAACCTGCCATGGTGTCACTGCTCCTAGCAACCTTACAGTGGGGTGCACAAATAAGTCCATAACATTAAGACAATATAAAGCTAAATATACTTATCAAAAGTCCATAACAAGTTCTAATATACTGGAACAAAATATGATCATCTCTACTCATAGGAGATTTTAAATGTCAGAGGAATACCTTTACTAAAATCCCGACCATCCATTCTCAAACTTGAGAGATGGGGAGGGGGTCTGGGCAGACCAAAAGGTGCAGGATATGGAGGATATATTAGCAACGGGCCCTCAAAGAACAAAAAAGACTGAGGTGAGTAGCACGAGAATGGGGGGTCGTTTGGTTCATGACCAAGAAGGCGAGTGACACCTCGGCTATCTATCTCTCATCGGTAACCTCATATGTTCCTGTAAGCATGTGTGTACAGGCATACACAGGTGTACACACATTAAATGGTATGGACTGCTTCCAAGTTCGGGGCTGCCTAGCCATGCTGCAGGGGACGTCAGTAAGGCAGCTACAATTTTTATGGAAAATTGTGATGTCAGAGGTCTCCCCCACTCCCAGCCCTGTATGATCTGGAGAGCTGCACCTGTATGATCTGGAGAGTGACACCAAGACCACCATGCTAAGCCCACTGCTCCCTACTTACAGTGGGTCCTGGGTGTGATGCAATTGTGGTCAGCAGGAGGAGCGGTTGGCAGTGCAAGAGGGCAAGGGCAACCTGTCAGCGGCGCCTTGTCCATGCGAGGATAAGCGCAATGGACAAAGACGCGACTGCCATCTTGGAAGAGGACCGAGCGATCGGAGGCGCGGCCGCCATTTTGGTTCTCCTAGCTCCATGTTGTTCCCTGTGGTTTCTGAGTATTTGGAGTTCCGCCCGAAAAAGGACAAGAGGGGTGGGGTTCCGGGGTTATCTGTTCAGGATTGGCTCTTCGCCAGGGAGGGCTCGGGGAGTTTTGAGCAGGGATTTTGGAGGGGAAGGCTTCAGTACGGTTTTACTGCCTTGGATTAAGGGACTCATAAAGCATTTCAATACCCGAGTGAGTGTGATTATTGAGCGGCCCTACCAACGCTCACACAAAAACCGTACTCAACCTGAATCGCAGTGGGAGCCGATCCGATCACGAACCCCCCTGAGATGTCTAGTGGAAGGGAAGAAGACCTCCAGGAGCCCAGCGGAACAGCTGGCGGGGGATCCGAAGAGGTAGAAGATGGGATCCTCGGTGAGGCGGCTGGAGGCCGGGGAGGGGGGAGAGGCCTGTGATTGTCTCCGGAGCAGGCGACCAGGAGGCCGCGATCCTCTCCCTCCTGTGGACGCGAAGGTGACGCGGCGGCACCCGGGGAGCCCCAGGCCCGAGGAGGGAGGCGGTCAGGCCCCAGTGGAAGGCACAGTCGGGCGAGCGGATGGAGGAGATGATGGGGCGAGATGGCCAGAGCCATAGCCGACATCCGCCAGCAGATGGGAATGATGCAGGCGGATGGACACATGGGGACCCCCACCGGAAGAGGGTCGAGAGCACGGAGGGTTCAAGCTACTGCACGGCCCGGAGGGCAGAGAGACGCCAGTCCGGCAGGGCCGCTTCGGAGGGGCGGCGCCGATTTACTCCCCTCGCCAGGGGACCTCCACCTTCAACCTGGGCCCAGCGGCCGGACCCTAGAAGAGCGGCCATCGGAGAGACTTAAAAGTCAAGTTCGACGTGAGACCCAAGCCACCTTTCCTTTTTTGTCACCAATGTCCGCAATTTTTATGGAAGACTATGGAGACCGTTCCCCTCCGAGGCGGCCCAAGTGAGGGGGAAGCAACCTGAAAAAACGCTGCGGCCGACTGGTTGGTCCAGATGACCGAGTCCGATGCCCCGGAGCTTTGGGGTCTTGAGGCCTTCCTGAGGCGCTGCAGCAGCGGTTTAGAGACGCGAAGCAAAAAAGCTAAGCAGAATTGAAGCGGATCTACCAGGGGTCGAGGGGTATCGATGCAGCCCTGGCGTTCAAAACCCTTGGAAAAATCCATTGGTCAGAGACCAAATTAGACTATTTTAAAGCAGGACTGAGGAGAGAGACCCTGGATTGGGCTCTGAACCGCAGAAACCCGGACACCCTGGAAGGATGGATAGACCTGGCCGGCCAAGTGGAGTGCGATCGGGAGGCGGCACCCAGGAGGCCCCGAGACGCCCCGCGAGCACGCGACCCGGCCCCAACCATGCGAACGGGGCTGGCTGGAGGGTCGCCAACCCGGCGAAGGTCGCCAAGTCGAGACGCAAACAGACCGCGGAGGCGCTTGCTTCACCTGCGAGGGAGGGGCATCGGGCGGTCGAATGCCCGAGGAGGCCGCCCGCCGCGGGGGGGAAGGTCCGGACCCGACCCCCGGACACGAGGGTGACCAAGGCCAGGGGCGGCGGCTAGAGAGTTGGCCCGGCGCCAACCAGCCCGAGGGCGGAGGTGACTACGAGAGAGGCGCGGAGGAGCGGATCGGGAAGAGGCGGAAACGAGCCGATCTGCCGTGGCGCCGAGGCGGCAGATCTCACCTTCCCAGGGCGGTGAGCCGGAGCTCCCAGTGGAGGAATCCTCACATTTAAAAGTAGCCGTCGCGCCCCCGCCACAGCGAGGAGACGAGGCTAGTGCCATGCTAGACTGTGGGTGCACCAGATGCTTAATGTCCCCTGGCTTAGCAGCCCAGCTAGGAGTGACCCCGGGTTAGTGGCCCCGGTCCTGTTCGGCGCAGCTGGATGGGACCTTCGCCAACGGGGCGCCAGCCACAGAAAGACCGGGAGCAGAGGTGCGGATAAAGGGACCCACAGAGGCGCATCAATTTTGTGATCTCCGAGATGGCTAACCAACCTTTAATTCTGGGCAGCCCTGGTTGGAGGAACACAATCCGAGGATCAACTGGAAGACAGGGAGTGCGCTTCAGAGATGGGCGGGTTCAGGCTAAGATAGACCCAGGAGAAGGAGGGAGTCCTAATATGGCAGGAGCCGGGCTCGCCGACTTGGCAGGAGGAGCGCAGGACTATTGGGAGCTGGCTGCGGTGGTCAGCGAGAATGACACTCCCCAAACCCCAGATGTATGCAATGTCGGAGCCGGAGAAAAGGGCGCTGAGGGAGTTCATAGACAAAACCCTGGCCCAGGGGTTTTTATTCAGATCAGGCCCACTGGCGGCCCCTTCTCCGCCCCAGGCGCGGATCTCGGCTCTGTGTGGACTACCGAGGATAAACGCCATCAGCTCGGCGTAATCCGTACTCTCCCCTTGATGTCCGGGCATCCTGGCCCAGCTGGGAAGGCCAGGCTGTTCACGAGAAGCTAGACATTCGAGAGGCATTCTATAGAGTCGGGTCAAGCCAGAGGACTGCTGGAAGACGGCCTTCAACTGTCACCTGGGCCATTTCGAGCTTTAGTCACCCCTTCGGCCCTAAAAGGGGCGCCAAAAATCTTCCAGCAGTTGATCAACGAGGCCCTCAGAGAGACCTGTTGTACAGGGGGTCATCGTGTACCTGGACGCCGTCCTGATCTACACAGAGACCCGTACAGAGCACGTGGCGTTGACCCGGGAAGTCCTGAGGAGGCTGACAGGCAATCGGCTATGCGCCAGTTGTCCAAATGCGTAGTTCCATCAGACCGAGTTGAACTACTTGGGATATCGCATCTCCACACGGGCATCGCGATGGACCCGGCGAAGGTGCGAGACGACTGAAATGGGAAGCCCCGCACGCGGAGACAGCTGCAGGGGTTCCTGGGATCTGACTTCTACCGGCACCATCCCGACTTGCAGAGACTACCTAGCGCTAACAGACCTGCTTAAAAACTAAGGGGTTGGGAGAAACCAGGAAGACCAAAAAGCCCTAGCGCCAAACTTCAATGGACACCACAGTGTCAAGAGGCGTTAAGTGAACCTCAGCGACGTTCACCAGCCAGCCCCTGTTGATTCACCCGGTGATGAGCAGGCCCTTCACAGTGCAGTGTGGCGCGCGTCCGGCGGCATACGGAGCAGTCCTCCTCCAGCCGGATGAAGAAGGCCACTTGAGGCCATGTTATTATCTCAAGTTCACCCAAACGGAAAAAAAGATGGCACGTATGGGAGAAGAGTCGTTTGCCATACGGGCGACTCTGGCCCATTGAGGCACTTCCTGGAGGGATGGTCCCTTTCGAGTTTGGACAGATCATAAGAACCTGCAGGCCTGCAGACCCATTTGTAGACTGAACCGCAGCTTGCTGAGATGGGCCCAGTTCTTTAGCAGATTCAATTTTAAGTTGAGATACCTCCCGGGCCCGAAAAATGTCGTGGCGGACGCGCTCTCGCGCATGCCTGGACGCGGACTACCGACCCCAGGAGAGATGGGAACCGTATTCTCTAACCCACAACTGGGTTTTGAGTCGCCGCCCACCCGGGCAGCAGTCAGCAAAGGCCACCGCGGAGAGCTGGCAGCAAAGCCTCTCTGGACCAGATCAGGACAGCGTCCGCACAGACGAGTGGCTGGTCCCGGCACCCGGAAGGCCTGGAAGAGAATGACGGCATCTGGAGTCAGGGAACCAAGGTTTACGTCCCCCGAGGCCCTGAGGGCACAAGTCCTAGAAATAGGGCACGACACGCTCATGGCATACGGGCTCTCAAAAAGACGCTGAAGCTACTCGCCGGCAGTTCTGGTGGCCGATGATGATGAGGAGGGACATAAAAACAATACATCGCCGAGTGTGATGTGTCGCCAGGAATAAAGCGAAGGTGGGACGCCCCACGGGGCCCTGCTGCAACAAGTAGCTGACCCTGCAGAACCATGGAGAGATAGCCATGGATTTCGTAGTGGACTCCTGGAGAAGCGGGGGTTCAACGCCATCTGGCGATAGTGGACTGTTCTCAAGCAGGCCCACTTTGTGCCGTGCGACGACTGCCAACAGCCGAGCTGGCCAAACTCTTATACATCATGTATTTCGCCTGCATGGTAGCCCTCGTCGGGTCGTAAGTGACCGTGGCCGCAGTTCGCTGCTAAATTCTAATACCACTTTTAAAATATTCATCTCCTGCTGCCTTTCAAAATAACCAACTTGGGAGAAGTGTTGAACACACTGTGGCTAAAGCCAGGGAATGGTGACCCCCCCTCAAAGTGTAAACAGGAGTATCATGGGATTGGCCAGAATGAGGAAAGGGGGTGTCTTAGCTAACAGTTTATTTTAGCATAGACTAAAACTTCTCTAGAAATGCAACATGTAAATAGTTTACATCATCTGAAAGACTTCAGTGGGTGCTGTCATTGTTAATATCTGACAGTTCTTGTAGGGTGTGATTCAAATTATTAAAAGCATCCTGATCACAATGAAATCCAAGAAA
Source organism: Anolis apletophallus (assembly GCA_030556195.1). Lineage (NCBI taxonomy): Eukaryota > Metazoa > Chordata > Lepidosauria > Squamata > Anolidae > Anolis > Anolis apletophallus. The sequence goes on from JARBWK010002461.1 coordinate 13,774, forward strand.
ATGTAAGTGTTAATGGGATGTGGAACTATGTGTGGGTGAAAAAAGCAATATAATTGATGTGATAATAACAAAATTGTTCTGAAATTATTTTGAGATGGCCTTTTAGGTTGAGACATGGAGGCCTTTGGGGAACACACACATACACTTTGCATAGTTTTGGTCAGTTTAATAAAAACATTTACATTTTGGACACTGTAGAAAAAAGTGAATGAAATCCTTGAAACACTAATTCGGGGTCTGTATGTAGACTTAGTAAAATATACAATATAGACACAGATGCCGACTCAAGGTGAAGATGGGTACTGGCACCCTCTGAGAATACTTTACAATGTGGCCTTTGTTGCTCCTATAGTATTCTGTTGAAGAGTTCAGTATTTTCAGTGTTTAGCCTAAACCTTGTATCCAAATATGCTGCTAGCTTAGTCAAACTGTAACTGCATGAAACTGTTTCTCCTTCAAATAAAAAAGTCCATATTTTAATTACATAATGTGGGATTGCTTTTCCCATTGTTTCCTTCTCACAGTGCTATATGGTAAGATACATACTACATAGCATACAAGATACATATGCTGAGTTGCATAGAGTGGCAGCAAGTTTACAGCTCTAATATAGGATCTTATATACAAAACCAGGGGTTTTAAATTCTAAGTGCAATACATATGCCCAGTAGCACATTTTTATAACCCAAAGTAGCTATGACTAAATCATGTGATGATGCTAAGCAGTAGGATCAATTTATGTTCCGATATGACAATAAGCATATACAGGCAGTTCCCAAATGAACATTGTTTCTGTAGGTTTGTTCTTAAGTTGAATTTGTAAGTTGAAACAGGGACATTTTGAAAGTGTAACTCCAGCTAAAGCTTTGGCTAAGTACAGGAAAGGTTAACACACTCTTGTGGTGGTTCCTTTGCTGTCTGTGCCCCAGTTCAGATTTCACCTCACTTTCTGTCCCTGTGATAATTGGATTTTGGAAAATGTGGATTGTTGTGGAAAGGCTTGGTGAGAAAGCTTCAGTGGACCTCCCTTCCCACATCATAATAAAGTTTTAGGGATGGATTTCCCTTTCCCTCTCTCAGCCCCATTTATAACTATGAGTCGTTTGTGTCAGATGTTTGTAACTCAGGGACTGCCTGTATTTCAATTTCTTGTTAATTTTTTTTCCAGGAAAATGTTTGGCATGGCTTAAATTTTCCAGTCGTTTTCATTGCTACATGGCATTTTTCT
>JARBWK010002462.1:0-15000 GCA_030556195.1 Anolis apletophallus
AGAAGAATCAAGGACACTAGAGCTGATCGAAAAGAACAAACAATAAATCATGCAATATATAGAGCATCCGTATGGGAATGGTTAGTCAATACTAATAGTGTAGATCAAACGCAAAATGCATTCAGTCCCCCATGCTACTGGGCCTGGCCACAGTTAGAGAGGTGACACCAAAGTCTGCCAAGAAGGGATAATATCCCATGGGACAGAACCAGATAGGTATACGGGTGAAAGCCTATTATCCCCAGTCGGAAGGATCCAATAACGTCAATAATTAACAACAGTAATCAATATACGAGAACTCTATCAAATACAACAATACCAAGGGATGGAAATTCCCACTCAAGCCCCACTGCCGTCAATGTGAAGCTCCCCAGCGAGTCCGAGGGTGTGGCGAGCCGAAGGTGAGACTGAAGCGGCAGCCGGTTGTGGCCGCGAGAAACCGCGCCGGCTCCACGGAGGCCTCCCCGGGCTGCTGGCGTGCAGCGAGGTCCGATGATGCAGGACTGCCCGGCTCCGTGATGATGCACGAAGACGGGTGGAAGGCCGCAGCAACGCTCGCGATGATGACGTCCACCAGGCGCCTAGGTGGGAGGGACTGGAAGAGGCAGCCGCTGGCTCCCTGGGTCGGGGCCAGATGACGTCAAGCAGGGAATCCCGGCGAAGCGGCGTGCCTCTGGGGAGTGTGGGCGTGATCTGGGAAATCCCCGATGGAGAGAGGTAGCGGGGGCGGGGTGGATCGAGGCCGGGCAATCCCTGGGTCTCGACGGAGGATCAATACCACCCCAACGTAGAAGAGCCCAGCGGTTGGGAAAGGGGGGAAAGGCGAAATTGAAACTCCAGTGGGTCTGCTCCGTCCCTGGTCGGGTACTCGGACCCAACGTGGGCAGTCTTGTGGATGCACCGCACTTCCCACGTCCTGTCCAGGAAGCAATGGGTGGCAACCAAAAAGGGGATACAAAATTGTCCAAACCCACACGGATGTATGAAAGTATATCAAAATCAGTTTATTGGGCACACAGTAAATAACCGTGTGGTCCAGGCAGTTAAAGGTATACCGCCAGAGCACCAATACATCAGTGCCAGAACAATCACAATAAGAGCCCAGCCGTGGGGCTGGCAGCGCCCACGGCTGTGGTAGCAACGCCTACGGGGGATGTACAGTCTTTGGAGAGGATCCCAAATCCCGTTTCGCTGTTATAAAATTACAGCTTCATCAGGGCGTTTCCATGATGTATATAACCATTGTATTGGTGATGGAAAATATAAATACTCCTATGAACAAATACAAAATACATAGGTATCAGCGAAATACACAAGCCAACAACATCAAGTCATATGCAACACATATAATGATACATCATACATTTACATGAGTATAATACTCACCAAAATATGGAAATACAGGTATATCAATGCATGTGGATGAATTCCACCAGGTCAGATGAGACCTACAGGTGAGTCAATGGTCTAACCAGGGGAACTATATACCTGGTGCAGGTGCAAGGGGGAGGAGGAGGCAAAGGTGTAACAGACACACCCAGATCAATGGAAAGGAAATAATTATGTAACCAGAGTTTGCAAACTCAGTGTCTCATTAAGGCCAGCAGGTGTCTCTGTTGCCAAGAGAATGATCCATTTGGATTCAGCTCTTAAGAGAGCTGAGTGGTTGTCCCCATACTCCCGAGTAGACACTTTCTCAAGTCCCATACAAGTGAAGGAGTCGTGGGGATGCTTGTGATCAAAAAAATGTTTGTACAGAATGGAGTCAACGGAGCCATTCTTAATTCTAGATCTATGCTCACCCAAGCGTATGCGTAACTGTATAGAAGTCTGGCCCACATAAACCAAGTGGCAAGGGCAGATGAGGACGTATACAAGGTTCGAGGAGGCACAGGTGAAGAAACAGCGTATGTCGAATGATTTGAGTCTATTACGTATGGTCAGGGTGGTGTCGATTTGTGCACACATACTGCAGTGGCCACAGATTTTAGTGCCAGGCCTGAACGCGCTCGGGGGAGTTTTGGGCCCATGATGATCCGTATGTACTAGGATGTCTCTGATGGATTTGGTTTTTTTATGTGCTATCATGGGCGGCATATTAAGGCCCGGTATACCCGCGACCAGAGGCCAGTATTTCCTCACGGTATTCTGGAGGCTCTGGGAATGTGGGGTAAACGTCAGGGGCCAAACAAGTGTGTTCTAGTCTCCGAGCAGGCCGGAGCAGAGTATCTCTAGGAGTATTGGCAACCCTACGGAGGGCAGTGTCGAGCACCTCCCGTTCCTTCAAATCTTGTATAAGTGCATTGGCAGTTTGGAGAAGAGCAGAGCATGGATGATGGGGCTTGAAGTACCTCCACTCACTTCCCGAGACTGCTGCAACCCTCATCCAATGACTGATAAAGACCAAACTTGGCACAGAGAGCCCCCATGACCCACTCTACATTCTGGTGCAGTTTAGGGCAGGATGGGCCACAAATGATGGGATTTGCAGTACCTTCACCCAATTCACTTCCCACAGACCACTGCAGCCCCTAAAAATCACAGACCAGGCCCAAACTTGCGACACAGAGTACTCATGACTCATTCTGGTGCAGTATCGAGGAGCATGGACCACGCATCCGTGGTCCATGCTCCTCGATACTGCACCAGAATGGGACTTGAAGTACCTCCACTCACTTCCGAAGACTGCTGCGACCCTCATCCAATAACTGATCAAGACCAAATTTGGCACACAGAACCCCCATGACTCACTCTACATCCTGGTGCAATTTGGAGGAGGATGGACCATGGATTATGGGACTTGAAGTACCTTCACTCACTTCCTGAGACCACTGCGAGCCAAATAAACAACTGATGAGGACCAACCTTGGCACACAATGCCTTTCTCAAATAACTAAGAACATAAGAACATAAGAAGAGCCATGCTGAATCGGACCTCAGCCCATCTAGTCCAGCATTCTGTATCACACAGTGGCCCCCAGTTGTACACGGGGATCTTGAGCAGAAGGGAGGGCAAAACCCTAACCTGCTCCCGACCCCCCACAACCAGTACCCAGGGATATCCTGCCTACCTCAAATATATATATCTTCCTTCCCACCATTTTCCCTGCTCTATTCCTATTCTCTTTGAGTGTGTGTGTGTGTGTGTGTGTGTTTGCGCACGCGCGTGTCTATATCTATTCCCTTTCCTTTCTTCTCAGCCCTATACCCCAGAATATCAAGGCAGAAAATTCCACATTATCTGAGTGTGGACTCAGATATTCAAAGCAGATATTGTGGGATATAGGACTGTGAAAGGTACCTCACCCTTTCCCTCCCCTCTTCCTATTCTTTGTGTGGGTCTGTACATTCCCCATCCTTCCTTCCTCCTCACCCTTTTCCTTCCCCTCTTCCTATTCTCTTTCCCCTCCTTACCTTCCCCTTCCTCCCTTATCACCCTTTTCCCTCCGCTCTTCCTATTCTCTTCTTGTGTGTATGTATATATGTGTGTGTATCAGGTCTAGGCTAATTTCGGGAGCAAGGGCCCGGGGGTTGGGCTAGGTGCTCTCTGGCTGGCAGGCTCGTCTGGCCGCTCAGTCCTGCTCCCGGCCCCCAGGTAAGGGCGCCCACATGGCCTCCTCCCTCACCCCACATGCACCGGCGGCGGCAGCGGCAACGCGAAGACGTGCGGGGGGCAAGGGAGACAGGAAAGGTGGCCGCCTCTGCCCCCTTCTCTCTCACCCTGTGCAAGGCTTCCTCGGCAGGAGCGGGGGGGAGGCATGCGCAGGGTGAGGGATGCGCCCTTTGGCCACGTGGTGCCCTGAGGCGGCCGCTTAATTTGCCTCCACTAAGATCCACCCCTGCCTGTGTGCCAAGTTTGGTTCAATTCCATCATTGGTGGAATTGAGAATGCGCTTTGATTGTAGGTTAAGTATATACCGCAGCAACTACAACTCCCAAATGACAAAATCATTTTTTTAGTGATGGTCACTCCTTGGGTTAGTAGGTGTCTTGTGGCCAAATTTGGTGGCAATTAGTCCAGTGGTTTTTGAGTTATGATGTCACTCAAAACTAACAGAGCATTTATATATATATATATATATATATATATATATATATATATATATATATATATAAAAATTACTAACGCGCGCTCTACGTTGGCCTTCCTCTGTCGGTGACCGGAAGCTCAGGCTAGTGCAGAACACTGCCGCCCGGCTCCTGTCTGGCACGCCAGCTGGCGCCCACATAACACCTGTTTTGCAGGATCTGCACTGGCTGCCAATTGAGCACCGGATCACCTTCAAAGTGTTGGTCCTCACCTTTAAGGCCTTACACGGCCTGGGGCCAGCGTATTTGAGGGACCGTCTCACCCCATATTGCCCTCCGAGATCACTTCGGTCTGAGGACTCCAATCTCCTGGAGATACCTTCAGCTAAACTCGCAAGGCTGACTGCTACCCGCCGGAGGGTTCTCTGTCATAGCACCTACGCTGTGGAACGCCTCCCGGCCAGAACTCGGGCTATGAAGGACTTGCTCCCGTTTAGACGGGCCTGTAAAACATACCTGTTTAAGCAGGCCTTTGGTGAGTAAGTCCTGCCCATGCCCCGCCATCTATTCGTTCTTCTGAGGATGATGTGCTGTTCATTGTGTTAACTGTGTTATTAATTACTATACTGCTGTTGTTTTTAATTGTTTTTAACTGCTTATTGCCTGTCTTTTACTGTGCCCTTCGGCTCCTGTAAGCCGCCGCGAGCCTCAGGGAGTCGGCGGCATAGAAGCCCGAATAATAATAATAATAATAATTATATATATATAGAGAGAGAGAGAGAGAGAGAGAGAGAGAGAGAGAGAGAGAGAGAGAGAGAGAGAGAGAGAGAGAGATTATGCAACAATGAACATTTATTCACATATAGTTAAGTCTTATTCTGGAACATCATCATAACTCTCTAAAGCTGGAATTCCATCCTGAATTTCTTGCAACTCCATTTCCTTTAGAACCATTGCCCCAAGCTTTCATGTTGAGCAATAGAGCCCCCTGAGGACACACAATATCTATAGCAGAGCGTCCTGCTCCTCACTTCACAGAGGAGAGTTTGCTTTTCACTTTCTACATCTTCCTCTATACTTCAGCTTGCAGCAGGCACAGAAGGACCAGGATCTTATTGGGGTGGGGATGACCATGTTGATGGGGTTGCCTGCACCTCTCTGGTCACCTCCAAGATAATAGCTGTCATGATGGAACAGATGGGAAGGGTTGCCTATCTTCTTTACCACTCCGCGCTGGTATACTGCATAGCCATGCCTATCACTGTCTTATTTTCAGGGTATGGCTTATATTGTGCAAGTGCTTAGAAATCCTGTTACAGCTTATTTTATGGGTATGTCTTATTTTCGGGGAAACACAGTATGTTGAAGTAAGCTTGAGAATTCAGGGGAGTCCGTTGGGTGATCTATCAATCCCACCAACATATCCTGGCCATACATGACACACATACATGGTATGTCCTGGCTCTTGCTCAAGCAGAACACATACAATGATGCTATGTCTAATTATCCATATTACTATTATTGGAGAAGCTACTCAAATGGCAGAGATGGGAGAGGAGGGGGTGCCAGGCCCCAAGGTGTACTACCAACTGCCTTCCTGTCTGATGTCTAGCATAGCTTATACCTAGAAGGATCTAGACCACTGAGACTGCTCACTTAAGGACAATATGGAATTGGTATTTAATAAGAGGGAAAGTGCAGGTGCACATAACAACAGTGCAGTAGAATGGATGAAGGGTGAAAGTTCACTCTGCATCCACGAAGAACAGTAAACCCTCAGAGATAGTCCATGCAGCTTTTGGAGCTCTGCAGAAGCCCAAAAAACTGCAGAGATAGGCACAAGTGTTGCTAACAATGGAATTCGTGAGGCAGCAGAGATTGAATGGAATAACAGAAAGCGAAGCATAGGCCAATGGAAGAAGTACTGATAGTACAAGAGTACAATAATAAAATAACAAAAATGGTAGATAAGTATAGTAACAAGAGGGATAAGGATTGAAAAAATAATTGTCAACTAATAGCATAGTAAGATAGTGAGATATGTAAGGCAACACAAGCTGAGAAAACGAAATGCAGAAGAAAAGTCAATGAATAAATGCAATAAATTATATGCTAAAAAGAAGTAATTTTAAAATGAATAATAATGGCCATAATGAAAAAATAAAATAAAAAGGAAAGAAATGAATATCAGAAGGGAGAATTAGATGGGGACACCATTATTATTGTCCCAAAGGAGGAGAGAAAGGCGTGTGGAGGACACTGCCACTATGGGTGCCAATTGGGATGCCATGTGGGGGAAGTGGAGAGTGCTGCCAGGCAGATTATTTTATTTATTTATTTATTTATTTACTTCATTTCTATTCTGCTCTTCTCATTCAGGGTTGATTACAATGTATACATTACATTTAGACACACAAACACACTAGATAGACAGAGGCAATTTAACATCTGGCCACCAGGGGGAGCTGTCACACTCCTTCATTCCTCAGTGTGTTTTCTGGAGATCTTTTTTATGGCCTTGTAAATCAGTTAAATTTAGCCTCCCCACTAAGTGGTACCTTAATTTCCTACTTGACAGGTGCAACTGTCTTTCAGGTTGCAAAGGTCGACAACAGGCTACACAATAGGTCGAGCCCATCATCTTATTTTTTTAAAAGAGCCCATCTCAACCCTGGGCAGGTCTTGAACTCATGACCTTCTGGTCAGTAGAAATTGTATGCAGCTGACACCCAGCCAGCTGTGCCACATTCCCAGTGTTACTGTAGTGTTCCAGCCTGGTGGACTTCCTTTATTGTAGTAGTAGTTTATTAAGGCTTAGACTGCAGTCCATTTGCATAAAAAAGAAATAAATACAATATAAAAAGTGCAACAATATAAAATGCCACATACAATAATTGTCATATAAGTCTGGCATATTAAAAATCAATTCAATTATAATAAAATAAACACATTAAATATAAACAACAACAGTATAATTTGGATTAAATAAGATTAGGTTAGATAAAAGCATCCCTAGAGCAAACAACTGCTTAAATTTTCATTGCTTCCAGGGCAAAAAGAGAAACCTTAGGAGTTATTGAATCAGTATCACACGGGCAATAGAAAAAAACTTTTCTGAAATATTATTGGAATGTAGATAAGACCTAACGGATCCCAAGAATTTGGTTCTTGCTTCAGAATATAATAAGCAGGAGAGCAAATAATGAGGCAAATCCTCAATTTATTGGACTGCCTATTCTTAGCAGATTAATGTTCTGGCAGATATCAGTGTAACTGAAGGACCCCGTAACTAATAATTCTTGCATCTTTATGATTTCTGTGATTTGTTTGTTAGAAGCATCATCCATTACCTCTTCTTTGTTTGTGATCTACAGTAAATTCCTACCATGGTGTTGCATTTCTTTCTGTNTTGATTTATTTTTACCTAAATGCTCAGAACTGGCCCACTGCTATCATTCTCGTATATTTCTGTTCAAGTGAATTTGTCCTTGATGTATAATGTTACTCCCCTCTTTTTCTGCCACATCTATTATGTTTGCACAGCCTATGCCCTTCACTTGTAACATTCAAATCATGGGAGTCATTCCACCAGATCTCCATTGTGCCTATAAAGCCATATTTACCTTCCTGCAACTAGGGACGTCAACCTCATCTTGTTTGTTTCCCAAACTAGGTATTGACATTTAAAGTTTTGTTTGTTCTCATCTTTTAATTTAAAGTCACTTTTTCTGTGGATCTCATTCAGCATGTCTTCTAGAATTCACGTTTTTGCATTCAGAGCTTGCCTTTGGACGCATGTTTTGAGCTATTGCCTCCAGCCCACAATGATTTATTTGAAAAATCCCTTGATCAGATTGCCATGTTACTTAATGATTTTAAGTCATAGTTATGTGTAGTGATTAGTTATTCTTCTGATTCCCAGGGTCTAAAAGGGGCTTTAAAAAAGTAGGACAAAGGCAAACTTTGACCCCAGGAACAGAGTTAAGGTATTCCCACGTGCAGAAATGCCTTGGATCTCTATGAGAAAGAGTGCAGAACTCAAATAGAGTGAACCAAAATAGGATTTATTGGATTACAATCAGCAAAGCTGATGGTTCAAAAGCTTGAGTTGGTTGCAAGGTCCTTTAAAGAAAAGGGAGTCTATCACTATGCCTGTTCGTGCACAATGATGGTACCTCTATTAAGATCCAAGGAGTCCTGTTGTCCTCTGGCTTGCAGGTCCGAAGTCCTGTAGCAGGCCCCAAAATCCCAGCCTCTGGCAAGAGCAAGCCCTCCTATATGCTGAAGATTCCGGTTGAAGACGTAGGTAGACCAGCAGGTGAAATGAGATTGCCTTTTCACAGCAACCTAACTTTCCAGCCTTGCTTGTCCTTGAGTGTTTGGAAAATGAGACCAGAGAGAAAATCCAGCCCCTAGGTAGACTCCGGTAAAAGGAGGAGTTGAAGACGGGTCACGCTCCTCCCCCAGGTGAGCACATGGCAGAACAAAGAGGCACATGGCAAGACAAAAGAACTATGAAACAAAGAGCCATGCAAGTGGATAGCAAACCAAATACAGGTATACACAGCTCTCTAGGGGGTGTCACAGTTATTATAATTGAATATTTGCTTTTACTATGTTGTAAACTGCCTTGATATATGTCACGATGCTGGGTCCTGGCCCGGCCCCTTAAGCACACACACAGAGACAATGATCAATTAACTATTTATTGAAGAATTAAGAACAGGTGAAAAGGTAAATTGTCCAATTAAGAATTGTCAAAAGTCCAAAGTAGAAACACATGAAGATCAATAGGCAAAACCCATAAAATCCAAAAGCAAGGGAATCCGTGGTAGCAAGGCAAGGCAAAACAAGGTCCGTGGTTGTGATGAGGTGGTTATTTGTGTTATATTAAGTGGTCACGTTATGAACAGACCACAAAGGGTTGGCTGTGATAATGGAGGCAGTTCCCTCCTGGGGGAATGTGTTACCATGGTGATGGTGGGCGGAGCCAACCAGAAGGCTAGCTCGGAATTCTTAGAGAGAGTCAGTGGGTGCCTGGCTGTTAAGCCAGAAGGTTAGGTTAGATTCTACTCTGAGGAGAGGAGTAGGAATCACATTATTGAAACTGCAGAGAGCAGTTAGAGTTTTCCTGTCAGCGAGCGAGAGTGTACCGGCTGGGAATCTGTTTCGAGAGCGTAGGGAGACAGTTCTGGAGGGCTGAGCTTGCGAGCCAGTCTGTTTGTATAAAGCCTGAGGGCTAGATAGAGGCAAAGTGCCTTTAGAAGGCAAAAGTGCCTGTATGTTTGAGATTGCTAGACGCTGGTCTAAGTAATAGCAATAGTTAAACATTGCAACTGTGTATTAGTTACAAATAGAAACTTTGTAACCTTTTTAAGTCGTGCCTCTTCGGAAGAGTTATATTAAGTATCAAACCAAGTTTTGTGCCCAGTTGTGTGAAATAAACTATTTAAGTTTTGATTCAAAACTCTCTCCCCGTGACTTCATTTGGATTACCAGTCTCCTCACCACTCTTTACAAGTCAATGGTCAAGCCTAAATAAATTAATGGTGGCAGCGAAATACAAGTTAACGTCGAATCTTCCACAAATGGTGGCAGCGGTGGGATCGCCTGCCCTGCCACGTTAAAAGAAAAGTAAACCTTAGATCTCCACAAATGGTGGCACAGCGGCGGGATGCGTGTAAGAAATCTGATCTAGTGCCTAAGACTGTGACAAGATTGGGATGCGTGTTAGAGATCTGATCTAGTGCCTAAGATTGTGACAAGATTTAGATCCGTGTAACATCTGAATTCAGTACTTGAGACTGTGTAAAGAGTAAGAAAAAGTGTTGTGAGGTAAAGTTAAATCTCACAATATAGCTACTAGAAAGCAGAAGAGAAGCCAGGAGGCTTGAGGAACGAAGAGAAGCCAGGAGGCTTGAGGCGAAAAGATTAAAAAGAGAGAGTTGAGGCAAACCTGAAGTAAAAGGCTGAGACCTAAAGTAAAGGTTGTGGAAGCCTGAAGTAAAGGGCTAAGTTGGAGTCCTGAGGTAAACCTGCAAGAGAGGGCTGAGTAAAAGTCCTGAGGTAAACCTGAAAGAGAAGGCTGAAGTAAAGACCTGAAAGAAAAGTGTGAGGTAAATGGAACTCACAAAGATGGCAGAATCTCAGAAGTCAGTCTCTGAGGAGATTCAAAATTTGAAATGCCAGTTAGAGTTAAAAAGAAGAGAAAAGCAGCAAATGGATGCTGAGATAGAGAAGAGTGAAATAATTCATCAGAGGATGATAAGAGCTATTAGAGCGGAAGGAGAAGAGGTTACAAGAATTTTCAAAAGGGAATGCAAGAAATTAAAGATGATATAGAGAGGGAAATTCATCGGTGAAAGGAGGATAATAGAACTCCGACAGTTGATTGAGAGGGATGATGAGCAATGGAAAGAAAGATGGGCACAGGCTGAGATGGTGAAAAGCCAAATCAGCAAGAAGTCGGTGCACAGCCGGACAATTGCTGAGGAGATCTCAAAATTACAAAGGGAGATTAGAAACCTTGAAGATAAGTTGAGAAACCTTGAAGATAAGTTGAGATTTGAAGAGAGGCGAAGGGAGATTGAAGAAAAATGGAGAAGGGAAAAGGAAACCCAGAATGAACGTAAAATAAAAAGAGATGCCTCTGTAGAAAAGGAGAAAGAACGTGAGGTGAAAAAGGAAGCCCAGAGATGGCTTAAAATAGAAAAATGTGCCTTTCGTGAAGAGAAAGGGCTAGTTTCAGTTGTGGTGAAAGAAGAGAGGCCACTTGAGAAAAAGGCGGGAAATTCAGAAGAGGAGATTTCCAAGCCTCAGTTTAAACCCTTCCCCCACAAGCAGCTTGAGGAGAAACCTGCTTTAGAAAACACCACCAGTAGGCTGAAAGGTGTAATAGAAAATGTTTCTGTCAGAGCAGAGCAAAATGGCAGATACAATTGTTGCCAGTTGTTTGAGAGTAGGGAGCTGGAAATTACCTCACCTTCCAAAAGGAAGAAAAGAGGGAGAAGGAGTGCAGATGCTAGAGCCACACAAGAGAAAGACTCCACAGTTACCAGTGAGGTAAAATCTAAGGTTACCTCAGATTTTAAAAGGAAACTGCACAAAGAGGAGATCCCTGTGTTAAATCCCAGAGAGAAGGGGAAAGTGAAAGATGGAGTAAAGGAACAAGAGAAGCCAGAGAGAACCAGTGGTGGTTCTGATACAGAGAAGCCTAGGTACACAATAGAAGAAAGTGATGACTCTGTAACATTGCCTATCACTGACACTAAGGCAATAGCCTTTGAAAGAGGACAAGGAAATGACATGTTTATAAGTGATTTCTGGACAATTATAGAAAAAGAAAGTGAGGAAATAATGGCAGGTGAAGTCCAATGTTTCCAGAAACCAAATATTGTCAGTGAGAGAAATAATTCCCTGAAAGGAGTGCAGAGTTTGGATCCTCACAATGATAGTTGCCAGTCCTTTGTGAATAAGGAGCACAAGCCTCAAGACTTCAGCAGTGAGGTGGACATGGCAGATAGATTTAAAGAGAAAGGAGAGTTAAAGAAGCCATTAGCTTCAAAAGATGTTTTGCTTTCAGCTTCACTTGAAGAAATTACTCCTGCAGGCGTCATGGACAAATGCAAGGAAGTATCCAGAATTGAAAGAAGCAGTAAGCTGCAAGTAGGAAAGAATTTGGTGCAAGCAGAGATGACAAGAAATCAAGCCATTGGGAAGTTGGAATGCGACCAAATAGAGGCTGAAGAGATTTCAAGCTTGCAGTTGACGAATGACCAAACTAGAGAGGAAATAAGAAGGGAGGAGGAGGAATTAGTAGAGAAGGAGATGTGGGAGAGGCGTGAAACAAAAGGAGATGCCTCTGATGATGAGACAGAATCCACTTCTGCTGTGGTGAGGGAGGAGGATTCAAGGGAAGTGATGAAGAAGAATGGGACTCCTAAATCTCTAGAAGATGTGGAGTTTGACTTCTGTTCTCCAGCAGCAATGAAGTTTCCTGTGTGTGTGGTTGAGCTGAGGGCCTCTGTTGCTGTTGTGCATACAGAGAAAACATTTGAAAGGACTGTGCCTCAGTATGATGGGAACTGTATAGAGAGGTCAAAGCTCATGAACAACTGCTGAGAAGAAATGGAGAAGAATATGTAAGCCCAAGTTGTAGCATTTTAATGTTGCAGGATGAAGCCATTGTGGGAACAGGGCAGCAAGAAATTGCTCTGGAACGTATAGCAAAAGATGGCACAGAGCTTACTAGTATTAAAACCGTTGAACAAACATCCGTTGATGGCCAAGAAGACAAGAGCAGAATTGAAAAGGGTGCAAATCCCAGTGGAAGGGAAAAACTCAAAATATTTCAATCAGTACCAAAAGAACCTGAAACTTCCAGGTGCTGCAAGGTGACTCAGTCAAGTTCTGTATGTTGCAGTCATGATGATGCAGATAATATAAAATTGCTTAGTGAAGGCACTAAGTCCCTTTCCATGCAAAAGAAGATGGTGATAACAGCTGTTAAGACTGAAACAAGTGGCTATAATGGCCAACCGGCTTAAAGTGTTTTTAAATGAGATAATCCACGAGGACCAAACTGGCTTCCTTCCCAATCGCCTGATGAGGGATAATATCAGAACCATCATAAACGCAATTGAATTTTACGACGTTAACAGACAACGAGAAGTAGGCTTTCTCTTCTTGGACGCCAAAAAGGCATTTGACAACGCCAACTGGACTTTCCTGATTGAAGTAATAAAGGAGAAAGACATGGGCTACAAATTTCTGAACGCTATTCAAGCGATCTACTCCAAACAGTCTGCAAAGATAATCGTAAACAGTAAAACATCGGGCACAGTTCAAGTTGAAAAAGGGACCAGACAGGGATGCCCTATTTCCCCTTTATTATTTATCATGACGCTTGAAATCCTCTTACAAGATATCAGAGATGACAAAGCACTGAAAGGCTTGAAAACTCATGGGGAAGAATATAAGTTAAAGGCGTTTGCCGACGATGTTGTTTTTATAATAGAAGACCCAATTGAAACAATACATGAATGGATGAGTAAGATCAAAGACTTCGGGGCGGTGGCAGGGCTAAAAATTAATTATGATAAAACAAAAATTTTGACAAAGAACATCAGCAAAGGAAAAAAAGACCAATTGCAAGAGCTTACGCAAATTCAGATGGCCAGCAAGATACGTTATTTGGGCATTAACATCACAGCACAAAATAACCAACTGATAAGAAATAACTACGAGCCAGTCTGGAGAGAAATATGTAAGAAAATTAAGAGTTGGAAATATCTGAACTTAAATATCCTGGCGAGAATTGCAGCAATTAAGCTGGACGTCCTCCCAAAAATGACTTTTCTATTCCAGTCGATACCAATTTTAAGAACAAACCACTACTTTAACATATGGAGAAAGGAGATTCTCAAATTTGTATGGGACGGGAAGAAAGCCAGGGTGAACTACAGAAACTTGACGGATAAGAGAGAAAGGGGAGGTTTCTCTCTACCAAACCTCCAGCTCTACTATGATGCAGCCGCCCTGACATGGGTTGCTGATTGGGCCACTCTTAAGAAGGGAAGACTGCTAAACCTTGAAGGATATGATGTCAGAAGAGGCTGGCACGCCTATCTCTGGCATGACAAGGCCAAACTCGAGAAGAATTTTACAAACCACTTTATTCGTGCAGCCCTGCTAAAAACGTGGCTTAAATATAAACATCGATTCTACCGAGCCACACCCATGTGGATTTCACCAAACGAGGCCCAATATAAACGCGAACTCCCCCCGATGGAGTGGCATTCATATAAAGATTTACTGGAAAAATCAGGGGAAGAATGGAACCTGAAGACTAGAGAACATTTGAATTTATCGGGCATCGATCTCTCGTGGTTCCAATATGCCCAGCTCAAAGACATCTACAAAATCGATAAGAAAAACAACTTTGCCCAACAAGACACAACCTGGGATGTCGTGATGAAAAAGCAAAGGCAACAGATAAGAACTTTATACGGCACCTTGCTGGACTGGGAAACGGAAACGGAGCTGGTCAAGGGCAACATGATAAAGTGGGCTCACGACTTCAAACATACTATCTTATTAAGAGAATGGGAAGAAGTCTGGAGGAAAAATAAAAACTACACTGGGACAACAGCTGCCTCAGAAAATTGGTTAAAAATATTCTTCCGGTGGCATCTGACTCCCCAAAAACTCTCCAAACTATATAAAAACCTAAATAACAAATGCTGGAAGTGCAAAGAACAAACAGGCACTGACCTATATTGTTGGTGGGGATGCCGTAAGGTCAAAAAATTTTGGAAAGCTATTCACGCACACTCACAGACTATGCTCGAGATGGATATAGAATTCAAACCAGAAACCTTTCTGCTCAACTTGACAGGAGGTAGATTCGAGGTCAACAAGGAAAAATTTTCTATTACATCACGGCCGCAGCAAGAACCATTCTTGCAAGAAACTGGAAAAAACGACGCTGGACTGGGCTTCCAAACTTATCGAATATGCAGATATGGACATATTGCAAAACATGGTCAACAACAAAAAACCCCAAAAAAGGATAGATTGGCAGATGGTCTTAGACTATGTGAAAAGAACAAAGTTTTGATATTATATCTTCAACCAAACAGACCAAGGAGTGAGGAAAAACCCTCGTAAACGAAGATAGGGTGATATCAAGCAAAGAGAGATTCCTTGTACACCCGGACTGGAAGAAGATTTCCTTTCTTTATATCCCCAACCCCTCCTACTACCCCATCTCTCCTCTCCCGAACCCCCACCCTACCCGAACCAATTTCCCATTCTATTTTACCATTTCCTTTTCTTCCCCCTGTTTTACTTTTGTATGACAAAAAAACAATTAATAAAAATTATTCATTAAAAATAAAAAAAAAAGACTGAAACAAGTGGTCCGGCAGCAGCTAAAGAGTTAAATCCAGAGGTCAAGGCATCTTCAGAATC
>JARBWK010002463.1:0-14997 GCA_030556195.1 Anolis apletophallus
AACAGTCTTCAAAGGTAACCGCACGTAGAGAGCGTTGCAGTAATCCAGTGTTTCCCAACCTTTTTTGAGCCGCAGCACACTTTTTACATTTGCAAAATCCTGGGGCACACCACCAACCAAAATGACACAAAACGACACTCTAACACAGTCATACATAGAGTTAATGTGTTTTTAAATGTATTTATACACTCAGTGTGAAACCTGGGCCTGTTTTGATGAACTCAACATAGATATCCTGGCAGGAATGGCAGAAAGACACAAACTTCCCACACAGAACTCCCATAACCAAGAGAAAATGCTATAAGAGTTTGGTGGGCATTGACCTTGAGTTTTGGAGTTGTAGTTCACCTATATCCAGAGAGCACTGTGGACTTAAACAATGTTGGATCAGGACCAAACTTGGCATGAATACTCAATATGTCCAAATATGAACGCAGATGGAGTTCAGGGGAAACAGACCTTGACATTTGGGAGTTGTAGTTGCTGGGATTTTTTTTTTAAATAAAGTTTTATTGATTAAAAAGACAAAACAATCATAACATCCAATGGGGTAGGGGGTGGGGGGGGACTATGGGGAAAAGGGTATTGGGGTGGGTATAGGATAGGTTTACATCAAGGGTAACAAACAAATTAAAAAACAAACAGTTGACTTCTCCCGGAGATACAGTTCTTCTTTCTTTTGCCTTAAAGTTTTTAACTTTTAGGCCACTGATCTCCCTCTCTATAACCCGAACCCCAGCAAACTTATCTTTTTCTTCTCTTTTACATAAGAAATAAAAGGCTTCCAAGTCTCCGTAAACTGATTGATTGTCCCCGATTTTAGTAGACAGGTCAGTTTATCCATTTCTGCTACTTCCAGCAGCTTTTGTATCACTTCTTCCTCACTTGGGATTTCTGGTCTTTTCCAATGTCTGGCCAGGACAAATCTGGCAGCAGTTGTCATAAAACAAAGTAATTTCTCCTTCTTTTTCCCCTTTATTTGAGGGTCTGGAATATTTAAAAGAAAGGTTTCTGGGTTTTTTTCCACCTTACAGTGCAATGTTTCCTCCACCACCTTATGTATCATACTCCAAAACCTCTTAACCATACCGCAAGACCACCATTGATGATAAAAGGTTCCTCTATCTCTCTGGCACTTCCAGCACTGCTCATTTCCATTCTTATACATTTTCCCTAATTGGACTGGCGTGGTGTACCATCTATATAGTACTTTCAGTTGGTTCTCCTTTAACGAGTGGGCGTAGGTGTATTTTAACCCTTGCTTCCAGCTCCTTTCCCATTCCTCCATTCTAATATTATGACCTATATTATCTTGCCATTTTTGCATATACTCCTTTATTGGCGCTTTTTCGTGTCTATTTAATAGGATATGTTTATATAATCTACTAACTCTCTTCTTTCCCATCTGGGTCAGTATTTTCCACTAACCGTAGGTGTTTCTTCCCAGCCTATCTTGGCATCTAATTTATATCTCATTTTTAATTGGCTGTATTGTAGCCAATTTATCTTAAGATCCTTTATTTCTTCCTGGGTTTTCAACCTATATCCATCATTTTCCTTCTTTAGGATATCATTATATAGGGGCCAGGCTTCCTTCCCTGTCTTTATTATTTGAAACGCCTCTACTGGGGATACCCAGAGGGGGTATTTCCTGCAAATGCTGGTTTTATACTTGTCCCAAATTTTTAGTAGCGGAGCTTTTATGGTATGATTCCTAAAATTTTTATCCTCTTTTACTTTGTTATAGAATAGGTACCCATGCCAGCCAAATTTGTTTTCCCATCCCTCTAGATTTAGTAGGTTCCCATCCCTTAGATCTATCCAATCTTTTATATTGTCCAGGCAATTGGCATCATAGTATGTTATTAAATCTGGTAGGCCAAATCCTCCTTTTTCAGGTAGCTCTTGTAGGTTCTTTTGTTTTATTCTGACCCTTTTCCCACCCCATATGAATTTTGCTAGTTCCGCTTGCCATCTTTTCAATATTGTATAGTTTTTCAATATGGGTAGCGTCTGAAACATGAAGTTTAGCTTGGGGAATATTTTCATTTTAACCGTTGCGATTTTGCCTAAAAGGGATAGGTTCATATTTTTCCAATTCCTAAGGTCTCCTTTAATTTGCTCCCATGTTTTTTCGTAATTGTTCTTTATAAGTTGGCAGTTTTTTGGAGTCAGGGTTATTCCTAGGTATTTTACCTGTTTTGCCAGGGGTATTTTAAATTTTTTTTCTATTTCCTGGGCTTCTATTTTACCCATATTTTTTACCATAATTTGTGATTTACTTTTATTTAACTTAAATCCTGATACTTTACCAAATGCTTCTATTTTGGTAATCCACTTCCCCATATTTTCTTTTGGGTCTTCTATCAAACAAACTAAATCGTCCGCGAAGGCATATATTTTGTAGTCTTTATTCCTTACCTTCAATCCTTTTAGCTCTTTGTCCTCTATTATATCTTTCATAAGGACTTCCAAAACAAAATTAAAAATCAGAGGGGATAGTGGACATCCCTGCCTTGTTCCCCTATTTATTTTTATCTTTCTAGATTTTTGACCATTAATTAATAGTTGTGCCTCTTGGCTTTTATAAATCGCTTTTATCGCGGAAATAAAGTTTAGGCCCATATCCATCTCCACCATTAATCTTTCTATTATTCCCCAATTGACCCGGTCAAAGGCCTTCTCCGCGTCTAGGAACGCGAGAATGGCCTTTGTCCCTATATTTTTATCCAGATGTTCTATTACATTTATTATATTTCTAATATTTTTTTCATCATTCTATTGGGGAGAAATCCAGTCTGATTTTCATTAACCCATTTACTCATAAAAATTTTGAATCTCGAGGCTAGGATATTTGAAAATATTTTATAGTCCAAATTAAGGAGGGAAATGGGTCTGTAGTTCTGTACTACTTCCGGGTCCTTCCCTTCCTTATGGATTACCACTATTTCCGACTTTCCCCAAGTCTCTGGCATAATGCCTTGTTGTATAGTTTCATTCATTACTTTTTTTTGAGATGTGGGGTCAGTTCTTCTTTTAATATTTTATAATATGCATCCGTAAAACCATCTGGTCCCGGTGCTTTCCCTGATTTAAGGCTTTTATTGCTATATCAATTTCTTGTTCTGTAATTTCTGCATTCAAGATTTCCCTCTCCTCTTCCGTTATTCGTATTAATTTTTGTCTGTTCAAATATTCCTGTATATCTGTCCTACTTGTCCCATCATCTTGGTAAAGCTCCTGATAGTATGTAGCAAATTCATTCATTATTTCCTCATCTTTTATATAAGATTTCCCATCCCTTGTTATTTTTGTTATTATATTTCTTTGTGTTTTTTTTTCAGTTGATATGAGAGCCATTTACCTACTTTGTTCGCCTGTTCAAAGTTTCTTTGCTTTATAAATTTTAACTTTTTTTCGATCTCTTCCATAGTGACCATATTTATCTGGGATTTAATATATTTTATCCTCCGCCTCCTTGTCTTGAGGATTATTCTTCAGTTTCTTTTCTACTCTATTTAATTCATCCTGTAGTTTATCCCTTTCCTTTCTTTTTTGCTTCTTCATATAACTGAGTTGGGCCACAAAGTTCCCCCTCATTACTGCCTTACTCGCTTCCCACGTTGTTCTGGCATCCGTTTCTCCTTGATTATTTATCATAAAATATTCTTTAAGTAACTCTTTATTTTTTTGGATGTCCAAGTCCCTTTTTTAAAGTATGTCATTTAGCCTCCACTTATATTGTCTATCCCCCCATTTCAGAGTTATTTCTGTGGGTGCGTGGTCAGAAAACATTCGCGTGTGTATTTTAGCTTTTGTAGCCCTCCTCATTAGCGTCTTTGACAATAGAATAAAGTCTATTCTCGACCAGGACTTCCTCCTTCCAGAGAAGAAGGTAAAGTCCTGGTTTTTCCCATTCTGTATCCTCCATACATCTTCCAGGGAGTTCATGGTCAAAAGCGTGAAGAAGGCCTTTGGAAGTTTACTTTTTTCTTGTTTACCTTTACCTTTCCCATATTTTTTATCCTCCGCGGGGTTAATTACACCATTAAAACCCCCCAATATTATACAATCCTCACACTCTGCAGATAATATTATTTCATTCAGGCTCTCAAAAAACTTCACTTTTGGTCCATTCGGCGCGTATACGCAAATTATAAGTACCTTTCTTCCCTTGATTATCCCCACTACTGCCACCACTCTCCCTTCCCCATCTTTATAGAACAATTTTGGGTCAAGATTGGGATTAACATACAATGCTACCCCCTTTTTCTTTTTTTCTATCGAGGAGGTAAATAGGACTCCCAGTTTTTTTCTTTCCAATAGATCTTTCCTAGAGTCTTTGATATGAGTTTCCTGTAGAGCATAAACCCAGGCCTTTTGCTTCTGTAGGTGATGGAATATTTTAGATCTTTTTTCCGGTACATTCATACCGTTTGTATTAAGAGAGTAGCACTTTACCTCCATCATTTAGTAGTCCCTTTCTTCTTCTAGGACTTGTCCTTCCTCGTCTGATCCATTATCTGATTCTTCTTCCTGGTCTAGGTCTTGGTCCAAGGTTTCCTCTTCTTCCCGTTCTTGTTCCTTGTGTTCTTCTCCTCTATCTCTGATCTCTTTATTGGTGTTGTCTCTCCCCTTGCTTGGTGTCCCTCTGAGGGGAGGGGTTTGTCCATTGGGTTTGCTCTCTCTTTGACCTTTATTCCGCTCTGTTTTTCTATTTGTAGGGTCTAGGACGTGTTCCCATTTCTTATAAAACTCTTCAGCTGCCTCTACTGAGTCAATCCAGTATTTCACTGATCTAAATGAAAATTGCAGTCCATCTATCTTGTCCCATTTGAATCTTACATCGTTATCTTTTAGTGCGTCTGTCAAAAAATAATATTTTTTCCTGTTGTCCAAAACAGCACCAGGAATTTCCCTCATAATTTTTATTCCTTTTCCGTTCACTTTGTAGGGAGATGCGAAGTGGTTTTTAATCACTTCTTCCTTTATTTTTATTGAGTTATACTGTATTATGTCCCTTTCAGTTTTATTTCTTCTTGAGAAGGCTGTGGAGACGCGGTATGCTTTATCTATTTTTTCCTCTATCACTTGTTGGTCTTTTTGTGTCAAGTTTGCCGTCATCTCGTTCATTAGTTTCAAAGTATCCTCAAATCTCTCCTTCTCCGTCTCCGGAAACCCTCGCACCCTCAATTGGAAGTCTCTTTGGAATATCTCCAAGTGTAGATTTTTCCTTTGTATTTCCTTTTGCACTTCTTTTAACTCTTGTATCTTTTTCTGTTCTATCTGTACCTTCACTCTAGTATCTTCCTCCCTTCTTTGTATTGTATCCACTTTCTCGTATAGCGTGGCCATCTCCTTCCTTAGGGATGTCACCTCCTTCTTCATCTCCTTCCTTGACTCATGGATGCTCTCTTTGATTTGTTTCCTTTCCTCCGCTCCTCTCCCAATCATCTCGTTCATCTTCTTCATTTCGCTAATAATTTCCCTAAATGGTCCCTCATCTGGCCATCCTCTTGAAATGACTCTCTTCTTTGTAGGGGGCCTTTGTTCTCTTTTTCTCCTTTCTTTCTAGTGCCCATCATATCTCTCCTTGCTTTCCCCTTTCCCCCACTTAGGGTCTTCTCCGTCTCTCTCTCCGCTTTTTTTATTTATTTATTTTTAGAGTGGGTTTTAGGGTTACAAAGGGTTATTTTGAGTTATTTGGGTCTTTCTCTATATCCTTTCGTCTTTTAGTAGTATTTGTCAACCTCTTCTGGTGGGTCTTTGTATAACAGTCTTTCTGGTTCTCCCTCAAGGGGTTCACCTTTGTCCCTCCTCCTTGTCTCTCCTCCTCCACCGGAAGCAGCACCTCCTCCCACTCTCCTCACGAGTAGGTCTTTTATTCTTGGGGTATCTCGGCTGTTTTGCCTCTACAGGTATAGTTCACCCCTCCTTTATTGTTTACTTGAGGGTTTTTTGGGCTCCGGGCTCCTTTCTATCCACCTCATTCCCAGTTCTTAGTTTTATCTGTGGCTCAATGCGGTAGTTGTTACGCCTTCCGGCGTACTTGAACTGTATCTCCGGTCTCCGGGCTTCACCTTGGTATTATTTTGTTTGTTTAACTCCACTACTGTGGCTTTCTTGCCCTTTCTGTTCTTTTTTGAGAATCTGGGTGGAGAGGTGCTGTGGCGTCTCACCTCGCGGTTGCGAACGCCACGGTCAATCGCCTGCCCTAGGTCTCCGGGTGGTGCGGTTGTGGGGGTTCCCCCAGCCTCGTCCCGACGCTGGTGGTCCCTCCCTCTTCTTTCACCCACCGGGACTTGGGCCCCCTTCCTTTCTCCAAAGGGGGTCGGGTTTGCTGCTGTACCCCCCCGGCTTTTTGCGAAAGACCCAAGCTCTCTCAGGAGCTCACCTGAAAGGCGTCCACCGCTCTCCGTTCCCAAACCGGAAGTCAGCATTAACACATTTTTATTATCCAATTAAGCATAACATTATTTGGCATCACATCCTATTCGCACTCCTATTTGCTAAACAGCACTGCGCATTTATAATTCTCAATTATCACGGTACATTATCTGCCTTCCGCCACTCCCAGCCGGCTCTCACATCAAGCACCACAATAAAACAACAAATCTACAACAGCAATAAAACCACAAGGATAAAACAATTCCTAAGAGACAGCACGTTACAACTCAAAGGCCTGCCGGAATAGGACCCACTTGCAGGCCTTCCGAAAGGCCAGCAGGTTACGCAAGGCCCGAACCTCCGGGGTCGTGCGTTTATTTGTCACGTTTCTATACCGCCCCTCTCAGCCCGAAGGCGACTCGGGACGGTGCGTTCCAGAGGACTGGGGCGAGGATGGAGAACGCCCTTCTCCGTGTTGAAGTTAGGTGGTATTGCTTGACACTGGGCACGGCAAGGAGGTTCCTCTCTTCAGATCTCAGTGTTCTCGCGCGACCGTATGGGGTTAGGCGCTCCCTCAGGGACACTGGTCCCAGACCATACAAGGCCTTGAAAGTCAAGACTAGCACTTCGAAGGTGATCTGGTACTCAATGGGAAGCCAGTGCAGTTCCCACAGAATTGGTGTGATGTGGCAGCTCGCAGGAACTCCTGCGAGCAACCCAGCTGCGGCGTTCTGCACCAGCTTGAGTTTCCGGGTCACCGACAGAGGCAAGCCAATGTAGAGAGCGTTACAGTAGTCTAGCCTTGAGATGACCGTAGCTTGGATCACCGTGGCCAAGTCGTGCCGAGACAAGTAAGGGGCCAGCCTCCTAGCCTGGCGAAGATGGAAAAAGGCCCCTCTGCTGACAGCGGAGATTGGGGCCTCCATTGACCGCAGAGGGTCCAGGAGAACTCCAAGGGTCTCATCTCCTTCCCTCCAATGAGCAGCCGCGCTCTCTTTCCTGGAGGGTGGACTGTTGGATCTTCTCGCGGTCCAAGGCATGACTTTCCTCCAACACCACCATTCAAAGTCAGTCTTCCTTCTGGTCCAGCTCTCACATCCGTCTGCAGTCATCTTAGAAATATGAGTACCGGATGATGTTCAAAGTGTTGGCCTGGGTGGCCTGGGGCCTGCGTACCTGAGGGACCCTCTCTCCCCATACTCTCCCCAGAGATCACTACGGTCAGGAGATCAAAACCTTCTAGAGGTTCCTTCGGTCAAAACTGACCCCCTGTCCTCTACGAGGCAAAGAGCGCTCTCTATTGTAGCTCCAACACGGTGGAACGCCCTGCCGGATGGAGAGCGCCCTTCGGGGCTCTGGCAGAAACACCTGCATTCAGAAGAGCCTGAGAAACGATGACGTTCCGGCAGGCGTGTAACCTCAATGGTCTTACTTGGCTGTCTTGTGATAAATTGGGTTGCTTATAGTGTTTTAATGTATAGTCATCTTATGGTTATTGCCTGTTTGATCTATGTAAATGGAATGGAGCGGTATATAAGTATGTACACTAAATAAATGAATACATATGGACTGCCCTTCCGAGAGACATGGGGTCGGCCCCTCCCTTGTCCGCATTCCGGAGGGAGGTCACAACCGGGTTGTTTGAGCCGGCGCCTGAAGAGGCCGTGTAACACAGAGAGGAATCCGGAAGGACTGGAGGATGAAACCGGATCATGAATTTTAACCAAGAGACGCTAATGGGTTATATTTTATCGATTCTGTAATGTTTGTATATTTATGCCATCGTTTTAAGTTTTAAGGTCGTTTTTATGAGTTGGGGGGCAGTGTTCTGCACCAGCCTGAGCTTCCGGGTCACTGACAGAGGAAGGCCAACGTAGAGTGCGTTGCAGTAGTCCAGTCTCGAGATGACCGTGGCTTGGATCACGGTGGCCAGGTCGTTCCGGGATAGATAGGGGGCCAGCCGCCTCGCCTGTCTGAGATGGAAAAAGGTGGACTTGCTGGCCATAGAGACCTGGGTCTCCATGGTCAGCTGGGAGTCCAAGTGGACTCCCAGGCTCTTTACTAAGGACGATGGGCATAGCGCCACACCGTCCAGGGTCGGAAGCTGGACATCCCTATCACCCGGACGGCCCAGCCACAAGATCTCCGTCTTGGCTGGATTCACCCTCAACCTACTGGCTCGCAGCCATCCAGTAACGGCCTCGAGGCACCGTTGGAAATTATCGGGGACGGATCCGGGCCTGCCCTCCATCCTCAGAATGAGCTGAGTGTCATCGGCATACTGATGACACTCAAGCCCAAAACTCCGTACCAGCTGTGCAAGCGGCCGCATGTAGATGTTAATTCCACGTTGAGCATGGAATTTTTGTGACTGAAAACCGCTTTGAGTCGCCCGCGGGCTGAGGATTGCGGTATAATTTTATTTATTTATTTATTTATTTATTTATTTATTTATTTATTTATTTATTTGTGTGCCCTGCTTCTATACGGCCTCTCTCTCTCTCTCAGCCCGAAGGCACTCGAGGCGGTGAACAAGCGGCAACAAGTGCCCACATGCCATACGTCACAAGATAAAAACAGGCCTATAAAAACATATACAATGAACAGTTAAAAGCTACAAAACGCAAATCTCGGCTCCACAATCTTAAAATGGGTTCCCGTTTCGTCGTCATAGCAATCCTTGATCTCGATTAAAGTTCGTCTGCGAATGCTTGCTCGAAGAGTCAAGTCTTGACTTTCTTACGAAATGGCAGGAGGGAGGGGGCCGATCTGATGTCACTAGGAAGGGAGTTCCAAAGCCGAGGAGCCACCACTGAGAAGGCCCTGTCTCTCGCCCCCGCCAGGCGCGCCTGCGAAGAAGGCGGGGCCGAGAGCAGGGCCTCTCCGGATGATCTTAAGCATCTTGATCTTAAGCATCTATGAAAACAAAGTAAGTAAATAAATGAATAAAATGGCAGCCGGCCTTTGCAGTTTCCAAACCACCTTCGAAGGCAGCCCCACGTAGAGTGCATGGCAGAAGTCCATTCCGGATGTAATCATCACCACCAGGTGCTGGTGGTAGGGGTGGTGGAGCACACATACAGATGGTCTCTTTGTGTGCCCCAGGGGTCAAAGGTCTGCCTGAAGAGCCATGTTTCTAGGCTCACCCGGAAGGGAAGCCAGAAGGGAGGGGGGGGCTCATCTAATTTCCGTAGGGAGTGCATTCCAGAGCCGGGGAGCCACCACCCAGAAGCCCCCCCCCCCCTCTCGTCCCCACCAACCGTACTTGAGATGGTGGGCAGATCTCACTGCCCAGGCCGGTTTGTAGAAAGAGTTGCGGTCTCGAAGGTAGGCGGGACTTGAAGCACAGAGGGCTTTGTAGGTAGGAATCCCTGGCACTCTGGACTGGGCCTGGAAACGGCTTTGGACTGGGCCAGTGGAGCTGCTTTAAGAGGGGGGTCGCATGCTCCCACTGGAACCCCCCGTGGCGCACTGGGTTCACGCGCTGAGCTGCTGAACTTGCTGACTGAAAGGTCGCAGGTTCAAATCTGGGGAGCAGCGTGAGCTTCCGCTGTTAGCCCCAGCTTCTGCCAACCTAGCAGTTTGAAAACATGCCAATGTGAGTAGATCAATAGGTAGGAAGGTAAGGGCGCTCCATGCAGTCATGGAGGCGCCTGCGGACAACACCGGCTCTTCAGCTTAGAAATGGAGATGAGCGCCAGAGTCCAAGAGTCGGACACGTCTAGACGTAATGTCGGGGGGAAACCTTGACCTTGACCTCTTCTCTCCAAAGCTTTGCCCCGATTACCAATCTGGCTGCCGCTCTTGGCTCCAGCTGCAGTTTCCGAGTCGCCTTCAAGGGCAGCCCCACGCAACTGTAACCTGTCCATTGCTGATTGTTTATGGCATTTTTTAATGTAATTTTATCTACTACTCGTTGTTTTATTGTTATTTATTGTTGTGTATTGTGTGTTTGGTTCGGCTGTATGTGAACCGGCCTGAGCCTGCCGGAAGGAGTGGTATATAAAACCAAATGAAGGAATGATCGGAGGCGTGGGCCAGCGTGCGTGGGCAAGGCAGGGCTTTCGAGGGGCAGTTGCAGCGGGCGCACAAGCTTTGGCTGAGCCAGGAACGCCCTCCCCGCCATGGCCAGCGCCGGATCCTCACGCGGCAGCACTGAGTCCCGGAGGACCCCCAGGCTGTGGAGCTGTGTCCTCAGGGGAGTGAGGGCATGAGTGAGTGCGTGAGTGAGTGGGGCCCCTTCTGTCCAGCACAGGTTGCCACCCGAGACCCCGATCGGCCTCACAATCATGCCACGGCCCTCTCTTGAATGAGGCAAAATGGGGCCAAGAGGGATCCTTATTATTAGCATAATCATCATATCACTTAGTATTATTATTACTATTATTATATATCATATATTATTACAGAATCATGGAAAATGGCTATTACCATTATTATAGAATGACAGAGCCATATTATTACTACATAGCAGAGAATCATATTGTCATCCTTATTGTGGTGGTCCCTGAAAGCCCCCCCCCCAATCACCCAATGGGAGGGGTCTTCCTCTCTCGTTTTGGTAGGAATGCCCCCTCCCCCCTTTCCCTCAGAGGCGCTGAAGCCTCGTAGGGGGTATTTGGGGGAGGGTCTTCGTTTGGGGAAATGGGGGGGGGTGTCACCTCTTGGTCCTGCTGGCTCTGCTCAGAAGAAGAGGGTGAAGGTCACCCCGTGGGGGAGGGGAGGGCGCCTGCCTGCCTCCTCCTCTTGGCCCCCTCCCTCCCTCCCCAGGTATGTCTTCTTTTTGAGGAGGGGGCCACCAGAGAGGGGAGAGGGTGATGGGGACCCCTCCCTTCCTTCCTTCCTTGGGTCTCTCTCTCCCTTCTCTCTCAGGCTCTGTGGCCATGTTGTAGGACAGGCCTGGGCCAGCTTGGGCCCTCCCTCCCCCCTCCCTCTCTCCAGGTGTTTTGGACTCCATCTCCTACCGGCGGTTCCCCAAGGCAGTGTGGGAGTTGTAGTCCAAAACACCTGAAGAGAGGGAGGGCCCAAGCTGGCCCAGGCCCGTCCTAGAAGCAGCACTCTCTCCTGACGCTTGGCCTGCAACTGTGGCCAAAGGCGTCCTCCTCAGAGGTTGGGAGGTGAGTTGGAAGCCCAGCAAAGCTGAACTCCAACACAGGGGGGGGGAGGGAACTCCAGACAGGAAACCGCCAGGGACAGCTCATCCCCTCGCAACAAAGGACTCCCCCGGGCGGGCGGGCGGGAACAGGCGAGGCCGCCAGAGGCTGACCGAGGTGTCCGGCTGAGGGGAGCGGGGAGGCCGGGCGGGAGGGGGCCGGAGGGGGCGGGGGGAGGAAAAGGGGCCTTTGGGGGGCTCCTCCTCCTCCTCCTCGTCACCCAGCCAGGAGGGGAGGGCCCGGCCCCGCCCCCAGGACCCAGTGGAGCTCTGCCGCTTGGCACGACGGGAGTTGTAGTCCGCCCGCCACCTCCAGAGGGAAAGGGGGGCGGCTGCTGCTGATGCGGGCCTTCCGGGTCACGCGGGGAGGGGGAGGAGCCCCGAGCTGCCGCGGCCTCCTGATTGGCCCTCGGGGCGGGCGGTGGGCGGGGCCGAGCTGAGGGCAGGAGGAGGAGCAGGAGCAGCTCTGCCGGCGCCATCTCGTGCCGCTCACTCACTCGCTCGCTCGCTCGCTGGCTGGAGGAACAGAGGGAGCGGGAGGCGGCGCTCCCGGCAGCAGCAGCAGCAGCAGCAGCAGCAGCGGCGCCCCCTCCTGGGCTGAGTGAGGGAGCCTCTCTCTGGAGCTCCGCCCGCCCGCCCCTCGGCCTTTGGGCCTCTCCCTCCGCCACGCGGCCTGTTCGAACGAGGTGAGCCCCCCCCCCCCCGTGTGTGTGTGAGGCGGGGGGGGGAGATCCACGTATTGGTGAGTGAGGGGGGGCGTCCTTCCGCCTGATTGGCAGGCTGGGGGGCAGGGGGGGGCTGGGGAAGGAGAAGCCACAATTGCAGGGGGGGGGGGAGATGGCAGGCTTGGCCTTGCATTCTGGGAGTGGCAGGACAACCCAGCCAGGCCCTTCCCCCCTCTCCCGCCACCGCTTCTCTGGCTGCGGGGGAACTACAATAGTAAAGCAAAGGAAAACTGTTCCACATATATAGCAATACAAAAGGGGGAAGATAGCACAAAGCTATATAGTAACACAGTCAGTCATAGATAAACACACCATAAAAATACTTATTGTGGTATATATTGTGTCATAACATCTAAAGTACAAAACATAAGCATTACATACACTTCATAGATACATGTTAAGGTAAGTACCAATGTAATAAACAGTGAAAGCAAATAATGGCGGTGAGCTCGCTCGTGTGGGCGGCGAGCTGGGACGCCCAGGCTCCGGTGAGGAGAGGCAATGCTGGATAATCAAGGCCCGAGTCCCGGACTCTATTCCCACCTCGTAGCTTCACAAATAGTATAGGAAATAACACAGTCTCACGGATATATTGTCCGGGTGGGAAAGGGTGTCCAAGGGCCGGCGAGAAGGGTCTTGCGCGCCGCCGTTTCACCCCGTAGGGGCTTCCTCAGGAGCCAGGGGCGGGGCCTGAATGATGTAATTACGTGAGCGTCTTCACGAAGTCATGGCTCTAGAGTTATGAATAGTACAGAGTGACAATACCGCATATATATTCGTGAACTTTCAAGCATATTTAAGACAAAAAGCTATCTGGGAAAGGAAACAGCATGGGAATGGAAAACATAACAGCAATTCAATACAATAACAATGTGCATAGAGGCTGGTAGAAGTACATACCAAAGCAGAGGACAACGAGAGCACACCGCAGATGGAGGCAGTATCAACCGACACTGGGCTGGAGGCCCGAGGTTGAGTAGCAAGGCTCTTAAGTATAGTGTTACACAGGTGTGTGTTATATGAGCAATTCACTGACGGATAATTTGTCGTTTAACCCATTAGGGGTCTCTGAATTGAGGGAAATTATCCATTTATTTTCCAGGCGAAGAAGGGTCCTTCTTACATCTGAATGAGGCTGGGGGTGTATCTTTTCTAATACAGTTACTGTAAAATTATCATATCTAGGGTTACATGTTTTAAAGTGCATGTACAGCACTGAATTGTCATACCCTGTGTGGAAGCGTGACCTATGTTCACACACCCTGGTTTTTAATTCTCTAGTCGATAAACCGACATAGAGACCCCCACAACACCCACAAATTAAACAATATATTATGTTCTTCGAATTACATGTTGCCCATGTGTTAATTTTGTGTATTTTATTGTTTGTGGGGTTTAAGATTTGGGTCATGGGAAATGTGCCTGCAGATACTGCACCTGCCGCATTTCTTGGCGCCAGGGGTAAGGGGTGGAAGTGGGGCCGGAGTCAAACATATTGTCTTTCGTGTGTACCAGTAGGTCTCTAAGATTCTGCGATCTCTTGTATGCAATTAAGGGTGGATTTTCTAGGCCTGGGATGGAGCTCACCAAAGGCCAGAAATTGGTTATGATCTTATTAATGTCCTTAGAATGGGGTGACAAAGTTAATGGCCAGATGATTCTAGAAGGAGATGTTCTAGCCCTAGGGTCAATAGTTGGTTTCTAGATATATTGTTAGCTCGGTGGAGGCTGAATTTAATACCCTGTCGGGGGCCCCCCTTTTAAATTTAAAAAAAAAAAAATTTTTTTTTGGGGGCCCCCCAAACCAAAAACCCAAAAAATTTTCCAAATTTAAAAACCGGGAAAATTTTAAAAACCCCCCCCCCCCCCCCAAAAAAAAACCCCCCCTTTTAAAAAAAAAGGGGGGGCCCCCCCCCCCAAAAATAAAAAAATTTTTTTTGGGGGGGGGCTTTTTTTTTGGGTTTTTTTTAATTTTAAAATTTTTTTGGAAATTTTTTGGGGGGTTTTTAAAAAAGGGGGGCCCCGGGGTGGTTTTTTTTCCCCCGGGGGAAAAGGGGGGGCCCCCCCCCGGGGAAAAGGGCCCCCCCCAAAAAAAAAACCCCCTTCCCCCCGGGGTTAAAAAACCCCCGGGGGGGCCCCCCGGGGCCCAAATTTTGGGGTTTTTTTCCGGGTTTTTTTTTTGGGGGGCCCTTTTTCCCCCCAAAAATTTTTTTAAAATTTTTTTTTAAAAAAAAAGGGGGAAAAATTTTTCCCCCCCCCAAAAAAAAAAAAGGGGGTTTTTGGCCCCCCGGGGCTCCCGGGGGGGCCAAAAACCCCGGCCCCCGGAAAGGGGGCCCCCCGGGGGGGAAAAAAAAAACCCCCCCTTTTCCCCCCCCTTTTCCCGCCCCCCAAAAAGGGGGCCCCCAAACCCCCCAAAATTTTTTTTTTTTTTAAAAAAAAATTTTTTTTAAAACCCCCCAAAAAAAGGGGGGGGGGTTTTTTTTTTTTCCCCCCCCCTTTTTCTTTTTCCTTTTTTTTTTTTTTTTTTTTGGGTTTTTAAAAAATTTTCCCCCCGGGAAAAAAAAAAAAAAGGGTTTTTGGAAAATTTAAATTTTGGGCCCCCGGGGGCCCCCTTGGCCCTTTGGCCCCAAAAAAAAAGGGGGGGGGGGTTTTTTTTTTTTTTTTTAAAAAAAATTTGGGGGCCCCTTTCCCGGGGGCCCCCCAAAAAAATTTTTTTTTTGGTGGCAAATTTTT
>JARBWK010002464.1:0-14995 GCA_030556195.1 Anolis apletophallus
CTAATGTTGCAAGTAAAGTACAGAAAGGCCCAACATTGATAGCTTGCACTGTGAGAAAAGAATTACCTTATAGATGGCTATTGTTCTCATATTTAGTGATGACAGAGAAATGATGCAAATGATTTATGCAGTGTTTATTGGATTAATGAAATGCCATGTAACAACAGTAATCACCAGCCAATTATGATTGTTTTAACCATGAAGAAGGGGTGGGTTTAACTGGATGGACTCCATTACGAGTATAAATGTCTTTGTATGAGATGTATCGGGGTCTTTGCCCCTATCTGCAGCGGTGTTCTGCTGGCGAATACCCACCAGCTGGTGATAGAAAATAAACCTTTTTGTTTTTCACCCTACTTCACAGTTGTCACGTGTTCTCCCTCATCCTTGTATCCGCACGTTCGGGCAGCGTTGGTAAGATTAATTTGGTACTTGGAGTTCTAGAACTCCCGGTTCTGCTTCATTTTCCTCCTCCCGGGACTGGAAGGAGGGCCCGAGGTGGACGGAAGCTGCGCGGCACCGGCCCCGCAGCTTCCGTCCACCTCGCGCTTTCCTTTTGGTTGCGGGAGGAGGAGAAGGTGGACGGAAGGCGCGCAGCACTGCTCGCGGGGCTTCCGTCCGCCGCCTCCTCCTCCTGCAACCGAAAGGAAGGCGCGAGGAGGAAGGGAAGTCCCGCCCTCCTCCTTGCACCCTCCTTTTGGTCGCGGAAGGTGGAGGAGGCGGCGGACGGAAGCCCTGCGAGCAGTGCCACGCGCCTTCCGTCCACCTCCTCCTCCCGCGACTGAAAGGAAGGCGCGAGGAGGAGGAAGGGAAGTCCCGCCCTCCTCCTGGCCGCCTGGGCCGCCCCCTTGCAAAGGAAGGAGGCGGCCAGGAGGGAAGGAAGCCCGCTGGCGGGCATGTCTGCGCATGCATGCATGCCCACTGGCAGGGCGGAGCTTCCCTTCCTCCTCCTCGCCGCCTCCTTCCTTTGCAAGGGGCGGCCCAGGCGAGGGAGGGTGCCATTCCCTCCTCCCGCCCCTTGCAGCACTCCCCTGCCCTCTACCGAGGTATGATGACTCTCTCGGGAGAGGGCGGGGGGAAAGCGCTGCGAGGGGGTGGTTTTTTAAAAAAAAGTTATGTTTTTGGGGGGTCGCATCCGCTGCCCCCCAAAACCATATCATACAACTTACCTCAAATTTACTCAGGTAACTCAACACATCTCAGTTGATCAGTAATATACAAATAAATCAACAACAACTCGTGCCAATCAGCGCCGGTGTATCCGCGTGGCTCGTGGGGCGCCTGGGCCGGACCCACCTGCAGCAGCACCATGCTCGGGCCCACATGCACCATCACACGGAGGCCGTTCGGGGACAGCACTGAGACGGACCCCGTGGACGAGCCGCCACCAGCGGTCGACATCTTCCCTCCCTCGCCATCGCCGCCCCTCAGCTCCACGCCCCGCCCGCAGCCCTCCGCCGCTCCTGCTGCCTCAGCGGAACCGAATGGCCACAGCGAAGGGATGTGATTATGAAGCAAGCAGGCAGGCAGGCCGCCCCGCATCATGACGCCCGGCGCTTTTTCGCATGGGAAGGCCCGCCGGCAGGAAGAGCGAGAAGAAACACACACTCGCAATGGATGCAGCTACACCGCGGAACGAATACAGCTTGGCAGCTCTTTAACCCCTACAGCTCTGTGCTGTGGCACCATGGGAGTTGTGATTTTAGCAGGCCTTGCTGAAGAGAGCTGGTGCCTCACCAAACCACAACTGCCAGGAGGCCATAGCATGAAGCCATGGCCCCTCCAGT
The DNA here is from genome assembly GCA_030556195.1 of Anolis apletophallus. Lineage (NCBI taxonomy): Eukaryota > Metazoa > Chordata > Lepidosauria > Squamata > Anolidae > Anolis > Anolis apletophallus. The sequence goes on from JARBWK010002464.1 coordinate 1,788, forward strand.
GGTGCCAAGCCACGTTATTTCTACAGCAGAGGGGTATGTGTGTGTATGTGTGTGTGCACGCATGCACACGCGCATGTGTGTGTGTATATATATACACACACACATATGATATGATAGATATGGGGCCACAGTGGCACAGTGGGTTAAACTGCTGAGCTGCTGAACTTGCTGACCAGAAGGTTAACAGTTCGAATAAGCTAGCAAAAAATGTCAATAATTCACCGACACAAACAATAACAGTGACATTTCAAGGTACAAAACGATATGTGAGGCAAGGGGAGCTGATGGCTCGTCCAGTCGTCTGTATTTCTGGTGAATCATCGCCTGATGCCTGCCCCATAACAGCTACCCTCCCCTTCCCTCCTGCAGGCTACGACATTCAAGTAAACTGTGTAATTCTGCTCTGCAGACAGAGAGCAATCCGTTCACACTTAAAACTTCCATGTGCGTTGCGTTATTATTTGTTTCAACATTTTTTTTGGTCCGTGGTCTGCCCCCCCGGCTTGCACCCCTAGGTTGGCCTTATGGGTAATCCGGGCCTGACTCCTGCTCGACCCCATGGCCATCGCACTGTGGGGTCCCGCAGGGCTCAGTACTGTCCCCTATGTTATTTAACATATACATGAAGCCGTTGGGGGAGATCATCCGGAGTTTCAGGGTGCGGTGTTATCTGTACGCAGATGATGTCCAACTCTGGCACTCCTTCCCACCTGCTACTAAGGAGGCTGTTCAAGTCCTGAACTGGTGCTTGGCCGCTGTGACGGACAAGACAGAGATACTCCTGGTCAGTCGCAAGGCCGGACAGGGCATAGGGTTACAGCCTGTGCTTGATGGGGTTACACTCCCCCTGAAGGCGCAGGTTCGCAGTCTGGGAGTGATCCTGGACTCATCGCTGATCCTGGAGCCCAGGTCTCGGCGGTGGCCGGGAGAGCTTTTGCACAGTTAAAGCTTGTGTGCCAGCTGCGCCCGTACCTTGGGAAGTCGGACTTGGCCAGGGTAGTCCATGCTCTGGTTACATCTCGAATAGACTACTGCAACGCTCTCTAGTTCGGGTTGTCTCTGAAGACTTCTTGGAAACTGCAATTAGTCCAACGCTCAGTAGCCAGGTTACTAACAGGAGCGGGGTACAGGGAGCATACAACTTCCTTGTTGCGCCAGCTCCATTGGCTGCCAATTAGTTTCCGGGCACAATTCAAAGTGCTGGATTTAACCTACAAAACCCATACGGTTCCGGCCCAGTTTACTTGTCCGAATGAATTCTCCCCTATGAACCATCAAAGACATTAAGATCCTCCGGAGAGGCCCTGCTCTCAATCCCGCCATCTTCGCAAGCGCGTCTGGTGGGGACGAGAGACAGGGCCTTCTCTGTGGTGGCCCCTCGGCTGTGGAACTCCCTCCCAATCGATGTTAGATCTGCCCCCTCCCTGTTGTCCTTCAGGAGGCGGGTGAAGACTTGGATGTGGAACGAGGCCTTCCCAGAATAAGCGGAGATTGATTTCAATCTGAAATGGGTGGCCGCTTTTTTAGACCGAGCTGAATGTGGTTTTAATGGCAATGTGGTTTTATGTATCTCTGTTTTTATGTATTTTAATATGCCGTTTTAAGATGTTTTAAATTTGTATGGCATTGAATTTTGCAGTGAAGCCGGTCTGAGTCCCTCCTTGGAGGTGAGAAGGTCGGGGCACAAAATTTTTAAATAAATAAATAAATAATATTATTGTAATATTATAATAATATTAAATATAAAAGTATTATACTATATTAATTGTGATAATATATTATAGTAATGTTATATTATAATAGTATATTATAGTAACATTATATTTTAATATTAATATAATTGCAATAATATATTATATTGTTATATAATTGTAATATTATAATAATATTAAATATTAAAGTAATATATTATATTAATGGTAATAATATAATGTTATAATAGTTTTGCATATACATATAATATTGATATTATAATGTAATACAGTATACTACAAATAATAATATGATATAATTATATATTTTTATTACATGTAATATCACTAATAATATTTCAGTATAATGTTATATCACTCTCTCGGCATAACTTTGCGAACGAAGGAAGGACTCATCCCACGCTTTTTACAAGTGCGTTGATGACTAAAAAGGCCAATCTGAGATGTGCCCTGCCCAGCGCAGCTGTATTCTCGATAGCATGGCCTCAATGCTGGTGATCCCTGCTTGCTCAAGGACAGCAACATTCGTCACATAGTCAATCCAATGTATATTTAGGATTGTGCGAAGACAACGCTGATGAAAGCGTTCGAGGAGTCGTAGGTGTTGGCGATAGGTGACCCATGTTTCAGACCTATATAGGAGAATTGACAGTACGATAGCCCTGTACACACTGATTTTGGTGCTTTGCCTCAGGTGCTTGTTGCTCCAGACTCTTTTGTGAAGCCTTCCAAATGCACTACATGCCTTTGCTAATCTGTGATCTATCTCTTTGTCAATCTTGGCGTCTGAAGAAATGATGCTTCCCAGGTAGGTGAACTGCTGAACGGACTTACACACAGATTTGCCTATGCTGGCGTGGGGATGATGGTGTTCTTCCTGTGGTGCGGGCTGGTAAAAAACTTCCCTTTCCTTCAGGCTGACTTCCAGCCCAAACAGCTCTGCAGCTGTTGCAAAGCAGGATGTCAGGCACTGCAGGGCTGCTTCTGAATGGGCGACAAGAGCAGCATCGTTATATAATATTTATATTGTGCTATGGCAATAATATATTGTATTTACATTTTACTTGTAAGCCGCTCTGAGTCCCCTTTGGGGTGACAAGGAAGCATATGTGAAGCAGGTAAAACTGGGAGTTATGGAACTCCAAGTACCAAGTAAACTTTACCAAGCTGCTTATTCGTGCGGGCGCAAGGGTGAGGAAGAAGACACGGCAACTGTGAAATAGGTGAAAATCAAAAGGATTTATTCTCACCAGCTGGTGGGCTTTGCCAGCAGAACACAGCTGCAGGTAGGGGGCAAAAGACCCCGTTACATCTCATACAAAGACATTTATACCCCAATGGAGTCCATTCAGTTAAACCCACCCCTTCTTCATGGTTAAAACAATCATAATTGGCTGGTGATTACTGTTGTTACATGGCATTTCATTAATCCAATAAACATTGCATAAATCATTTACATCATTTCTCTGTCATCACTAAAAATGAGAACAATAGCCATCTATAAGGTAGTCTTTTCTCACTGTGCAAGCTATCAATGCTGAGCCTCTCTGTTCTTTTACTTGGAATATTAGTTCCGGGCTGGCTGCCAGCAGTGGAGCAGGACAGGCTCTGCCATGTGCAATGGTGTTTTCCCATTCACATTGAAATTCCATTAACTTTCATACCTCAAACTGCACTGTTTTCATCCATCTAGCCTAAAGAATCTCAAATCGGGCACAGGGTGTATTAAAAATGCATTAAATCATGGTGTTAGTCTTCCATAGCAAGTGCCTGTCTGATTTTTGGCACCAAACCCCTCTTTTTCAGAGTTGACACGCAAGTAGCATCACTCTCTGACTGTACTTTTTGCTCGGAAAAGTACCAAACCTGCTTCATTCCAGAATTTCTCTTTTGTGGGAAACTCATCGCAAGGAGTTTCCTACACTTACGTCTGGAACACCTTAAGAGGACCAATTTATTCTCCAGTCCCGTGGGACCCCAGGTTAATTAGAATTAACAGCATCATCATAAAAGCATTCTCATTTGTCAATACCATTTGCATTAAGAAGCATCCCTTTTCCACAGCTGCTTCTGTCTATTCAGGCCCTGGGTGTTCCTGAACTTGCAACAATCTTGCCATTGGCTTCTTGCCCGCAATGAAAACAATGGGATCTTTCTTGCTCATGTGCAGATCTATCCCTTCTAGCATTAAGACAGAATACTCTTTGCACTGTGTTTTACATCCATATCTCTAAGCCAGTACAGACTGTACCTAGCTAATCTTTGCTTCTAATGTTAAAAGCCTGAATCATATTTTGCACTAACTGTTGTGCCTGGCTGATTTCTGGCACTAAACCCACTTCTGGAATACACGTGTATGCAGCATGACTCTCTTAGTGTACTTCTCCACAGAACTGTACTATATCTGCTTTATTCCTCTTTTTGTGGGTAACTAAACTCTCTTTAGCTATCACACCACTCCTGGAATACCTTAAACTTTGGCCCAATCCACCCTCCAGTGCTTCCTGGCCGTGGTTTGTACAGTTCGGACTGCATGCACACCTTTTACTGCATCTGTGGATTTCTGTATTGCAAAGGCACAACATTTCATTAGGAATGGAAAACAACACAGCATAATCATTACAGAACAAAAGATTATGGTTAGTAAAACCGCCCCTGACCTCAGCCACCCAAGATCCGGGAGCCAGCTGGTCAGGAGATTCCAGAAATCACCCAGCGTGGGTGATGCCATTGCAAGCAACCTCTGGGCCTCTGTCAGGAAAGTTCGCTTCGGGTTCCTCACCTGTTGAGGTGAGCGCTTCTGGATATGCATGTGCAAGTTTGTCACTGGGGTCATTTTGGGATATTCTCAAGCCTCCCGGGCTCAGAGTGCCTAACGTGCACCTCCCACTCCAATAGACTGGCAGAACTGGGCCAGACCACCCCCACAATTCCAAATTATCCCGGGGAAGATCAAGCATACTCTTGCCGATGTGGTCGGCAGCCAGGTCCTGAACCAGATTTACTATTGCATCTTGCTGTCGGTTCCCATATAAGATGTGAGAACACTTTGAATAATCCCATCCCCAAGTCCATATTCCTTTGTTTCTCTTGCTACAACGAGCCTTATGTCTACTGTAAATCTTTACAGTGTGATTACAGGCGGGGTAAGAACCTAGCTCCACTCTGTTGTAGAGCTCATATACACCATCCCTCTGGCTCCCTACAGCATATCCTTCCATCATTGTCCCACTGGAAGCAAGGGGCGCTTCCAATGCTGGGGAGCGATGCGTGAGCTTACACTGAATACGGGTGCACTTTCCTCGATGTATACCTGTCTACCCCGGATCTTATTCCACTCTGGCAGCATCAGTACCGAACTTGGCACGATGGGCCATCCTTGTTGATGACTGGATGGGCCAAAACTGCAAATCCAGCAAGAAGACAAGTTTAGCTCACTAGACATGTTAGAGATCAATTGGTGAAATAGGTTCTGCTCCCACCCGCCATTAGTCCCAGTAATGTATAGTGTTAAAATCAGTGTGATGTATCCAAACATAGTCCGCACTCCTCCAGACGGGCGCCCGCTCCTGTAACGCTGTCCATTTAGGATGCTGCACCACCATCTGAAAGAAAGTGCTTTTGGTTCTGTCCATTTACCTTTCGCTGAGCCACCATACCTGGAATCGGGTGCGATGCCTCTTGACGACTCTTCTGTGGCTTTCTTCTCACCCCTAGGTGGGGTGCTGTTGATTTCTGTAAATTCTTTTCCTCAGGGATGCTCGGGTTCGGTGCAAGACTGCTGCTGCTTTTGGTGAATTCTTTTCCTCCGGGGATGCTCGGGATCGATGCAAGACTGCTGCTGCTTTTGGTGAATTCTTTTCCTCCGGGGATGCTCGGGATCGATGCAAGACTCCAAAACAACCGGTGCTTTCTTGACACGGGTGTGTTGAACCCAAGGATGAATTCCCGTCACCTTTTACGGCCGTGGGTGTGCTCAATAGGACGGTGTAGGGTTCACGCCATCGGGCAACAACGGCCGAACACCTGCAGAGAAAGAGTGAAGAGAGGTAGTGGGGGAATGGGGGATGCAAGTCTGCAGTGAACTGACTGAGCTTCTCCAACTGCTTTCCTAGCATCTGCACATCTTGCAAGGTCTGCTGATGTCCTAAGACATGGCTGTCCGTAGATAGCCCAGTAAGAGTCTTTAAATTCAATGGAGGCCTCTCATATAAGCGTTCAAAAGGGGAACGCCAGCCTCCAATTTAACTTAGTCTCTTGACAAATCTTCGCTAAAACAGTTCTTTAAAGTTCTATCGATACTCATCATTATATGGATTTGAGACCACAGGGTTAATTGCACAGTAGCTTGATTGATAGCTCTAAGATCTTGAACAATACGAAAAGGAGGGGCCCTGTCTCTCATCCCCACCAGCCACGATTGCGAATGCGGTGGGACCGAGAGCAGGGCCCCTCCAGAAGGTCTTAACTGCCTTGATGGTTTGTAGGGGAGAATACGTTCGGACAGGTAGAGATGGCGGGCGCAAGGGTGAGGAAGAAGACACGGCAACTGTGAAATAGGTGAAAATCAAAAGGATTTATTCTCACCAGCTGGTGGGCTTTGCCAGCAGAACACAGCTGCAGGTAGGGGGCAAAGACCCCGTTACATCTCATACAAAGACATTTATACCCCAATGGAGTCCATTCAGTTAAACCCACCCCTTCTTCATGGTTAAAACAATCATAATTGGCTGGTGATTACTGTTGTTACATGGCATTTCATTGATCCAATAGACATTGCATAAATCATTTACATCATTTCTCTGTCATCACTAAAAATGAGAACAATAGCCATCTATAAGGTATTCCTTTCTCACAGTGCAAACTATCAATGCTGAGCCTCTCTGTTCTTTGGATTGAAACAATTCTTCCCGGGCTCCCTGCCAGCAGTGGAGCAGGACAGGCTCTGCCATGTGCAATGCTGTTTTCCCATTCACATTGAAATTCCATTAACTTTCATACCTCAAACTGCACTGTTTTCATCCATCTAGCCTAAAGAATCTCAAATCGGGCACAGGGTGTATTAAAAATGCATTAAATCATGGTGTTAGTCTTCCATAGCAAGTGCCTGTCTGATTTTTGGCACCAAACCCCTCTTTTTCAGAGTTGACACGCAAGTAGCATCACTCTCTGACTGTACTTTTTGCTCGGAAAAGTACCAAACCTGCTTCATTAGTAATACATTATTGTAATATTATTAAATATAGCAATATATCATATTTTAGTAATATATTATTAATATAATTGTAATAATATATTATATTTTAGTAATATATTATTGTAATATTATTAAATATAGCAATATATCATATTTTAGTAATATATTATTAATATAATTGTAATAATATATTATATTTTAGTAATATATTATTGTAATATTATTAAATACAGTAATATATTATATTTTAGTAATATATTATTAATATAATTGTAATAATATATTATATTTTAGTAATATATTATTGTAATATTATTAAATATAGCAATATATCATATTTTAGTAATATATTATTAATATAATTGTAATATATTATATTTTAATATTAATATTATTATATTATTATATGTTATTATTATTAAATATAGTAACATTAAATTTTAGTAATATATTACTAATATAATTGTAATAATATATTATATTGTTATAATATTATATTATTAAATACAGTAATATATCATATTTTAGTAATATATTATTAATATAATTGTAATAATATATCATATTTTAGTAATATATTATTAATATTATTTTCATAATATATTATAGTGTTATAGTATTATATTAATGTAATATTATATTTTTATGATATAATAAATTTAATAAAACCTTGATTTTTCAGAACTCTTTGTTTGGCTGAGCAAAAGGCAATGAATGGGCTGCTGCACTCCAAACGTCTTTCAAGGTTCCAATATGTGCATGGGAGAAAAAGAACTACATTTCCCATAAACCTTTGCGCCACGTGTTCCAGGGCGGAAGGGAAGGGTGAAGAGGCAGCTCCTGCGTTGCAAATCGGCGCCTGTTTCTGCAGAGGAAGGAGCCAAGCGGTCGCGCCCCGTGGATGGAAATCGCCATTGGAACCTGTAAGAGCTGGGAGGGAGGGTCAGAGGGCGCATCTACACTGGAGAGTGAATACAATGTGATGCTACTTTTAACTACTCAAGGCTAGGAGATCCTGGGAGTTGTAGTTTGCGAGGCACCAACTGACAATGTTTTCCAGGCTGTGTGGCCACGTTCCAGAAGCATTCTCTTCCTGAAGGTCAGGAGGGAGGGGGCAGATCTGATCTCAGTTGGGAGGGAGTTCCACAGCCGAGGGGCCACCACAGAAAAGGCCCTGTCTCTCATCCCCACCAGCCACGATTGCGAATGCGGTGGGACCGAGAGCAGGGCCCCTCCAGAAGGTCTTAACTGCCTTGATGGTTTGTAGGGGAGAATACGTTCGGACAGGTAGAGATGGCCAATTGCAACGTTCACACTTGCCTCAAGCAGAGAAGAGTGCTTTCTCCCACCCTGGACCTTCCATGCTCAGTTTCCAATATTTTCCTAGTTTCCACAGCCCTCACAACCTCAGAGGATGCCTGCCATAGATCAGTGTTTCCCAACCTTTTTTGAGCCGCGGCACATTTTTTACATTTGCAAAATCCTGGGGCACACCACCAACCAAAATGGCACAAAATGACACTCGTAACACAGTAATACATATAGTTAATATGTTTTTAAAATGTATTTATACACTCGGTGTGAAACCTGGGCCTGTTTCAATGAACTCAACATAGATATCCTGGCAGGAATGGCAGAAAGACACAAACTTCCCACACAAAACTCCCATAAACCAAGAGAAACTGCTATAAGAGTTTGGTGGGCATTGACCTTGGGTTTTGGAGTTGTAGTTCACCTATATCCAGAGAGCACTGTGGACTCAAACAATGTTGGATCAGGACCAAACTTGGCATGAATTTTCAATATGCCCAAATATGAACGCAGATGGAGTTCAGGGGAAATAGACCTTGACATTTGGGAGTTGTAGTTGCTGGGATTTATAGTTCCCCTACAATCAAAGAGCATTCTGAACCCCACCAATGATAGAACTGGGCCAAACTTCCCACACAGAACCCCAAGAAGGCAAGAGGAGGTCTCTACTTGGGGAAAGGGAGGCGGGCCTTCCCAATGCATGGAGAGGGAGGACCAAGTAGACAACAGGTGGGGAGGGGTGTGTGTGTTTGTAATTTTGTGCCTTTATCGAGGTAGGTTTCTTAGGGATTTCATACTTCAACACACTAGAACCCCCCCCCCCTTTCCTGGAGGTTCCAATTTCCCACGGCACACCTGATGATCGCTCACGGCACACTGGTTGGGAAACACTGCCATAGATACAGGCAAAACATCAGGAGAATGCTTCAGGAACATGGCCACACAGCCCAGAAAATGCATAGCAACCCATCAACTGACAATTTAACAATAATACTAATAATAAACTTTATTTATACAACGCCACCATCTCCCTGATCGGGACCCGGGGTTGCTTACATTAGGGCCAAGCCCAATAACACAATACAATAAATGAAATCAGAACGTAAACAAAAACATAAGTTACATAAGAATACAACAAACAATATAAAATTAAATAAGATCACGTATGACACCGTAACGGTGAGTGGGCCGCATGTACAGGATGAAACACTGAAGCTAAAATCCCCGAAAAAACTCTTCGGGGATGGAGACAAGAGGAATCTAATGTACAGGAGAGGCGGAGGTGGACTCTAAAGACAAACGTTGAGGTCGTATGCTTAATCTCCAAAGGCGCAATGGAAGAACCAGGTTTTGAGATTTTTCTTAAAACTTTTTTCTAAAGTGGGGGCTTGTCTAATCTCGCCAGGTAATATATTCCACAGTCGGGGGACTGAAGAGGAAGCTCTGGGATAACGACAGGGGCAAAGGAGAACCTCCCCCGAAGATTGAAGGGATCGGGCAGGTACATGGAGGGAAATACGGTCACTAAGGTAGGCGGGTCCCAAACTATTCAGGGCAGGGGTGCTCATTAGGTAGATTGCGATCTACTAGTAGATCGCGCAGGGCATCCTGGTAGATCGCAGGCAGAACGGAAGGAAGGCTCAGTCCCGCCCTGCAGGTTCCCGATGCCACCCAAGTGCTGCCGGTCCTGGGTTATCTGAGGTCCTTTCCACACAGTTGAATAAAATCCCATGTTATCTGCTTTGAATTGGATTATATGGCAGTGTGGACTCGGAAAACCCAGTTCAAAGCAGATATTGTGTTCTATGTTTCACTTTTTTGTAGTGCGTAGGTAGATCATTTTGACTTAGTTATTTTATAAGTAGCTCACATGCTGAAAAAGTGTGAGCATCCCTGATTTAGGGCAGTGGTTCTCAACCTGTGGGTCCCCATGTTTTGGCCTTCAATTCCCATAAATCCTAACAGCTGGTAAACTGGCTGGGATTTCTGGGAGTTGTAGGTCAAAACACCTGGGGACCCACGGGTTCAGAACCACTGCTTTAGGGCTTTAAAGGTGATGACCTGTACCTCAAATTGGGACCAGAAAATAAACGACAGCCTAAGGAGCTCCTTAAAAGGGGGGTTGACCGCTCCCTGTAATTTGTCCCCGTTATTAGTCTGGCCGCTGCGCGTTGGACAAGTTGCAGTTTCCAGGCCATCTTCAAGGGAAGCCCCATGTAGTGAGCATTGCAGTAATCCAATCCAGAGGCAACTAAGGCATGGACCACCGTGGTCAAGTCCGACTTCACGAGGTATGGTCGCAGTTGGCGCACAAGTTTTAGCTGTGCAAAGGCCCTCCCGGCCACCGCTGACACCTGTGCATCAGGCATCAGCTCTGAGTCCAGGACGACCCCCAAACTGCCGACCTGTGACTTCAGGGGTAGTGCAACCCCATCTAGCACAGGTTGCCACCCAATACTCCAGTCAGGCGAGCTACTGACCTGGAGGACATCTGTCTTTTTGGGATTAATCTTCCTTGGATTCAGGTGGAAAAGTGTAGTGGAGTTGGGTGTCATCTGCGTAGAGGTGGCACCACACTCCAAAACCCCGGATGACCTCTCCCAGCGGTTTCATGTAGGTCTGGGCCAACTTTGGCCCTCTGGGTGTTATGGACTTCAACTCTCACAATTCCTAACAGCCTACCGTTGAAGTCCAAGACATCCGGAGGGCCAAAGTTGGTCCAGACCTATTCCAATAAAAAAAAAATCAATGACTCCGTGGAGACAGTATTTTCACGCCACACACTTTTTAATTAAATCCATACATTCAGGAGTTAAATTTTTTATAAAAATAGTCAAACCATACAGAATGTCCACAGCTTTAGGAAAAGGGAGATTGCTTTCCAAGATCTCACCATCCAGAATAAGTGATTCTTCAGGCATTTCATCGCCTGTGTCTACCTGCCTCCACAATGGAGCACCTGTCTTAAGACAATACGAAGCCTTTCTTCCCAAAAACTCCCCACTCTAAAAAACACATAGATTTAAAACCACAAAGCAGGGTTTGGATTAAAAATAGAAAGCTGTATAGCTCTGAGTGGACGCATCTTTGGCCAATGCTAAGCAACGCTTGTTTCTATGGCCGGTGCTGTAAATATATTTGGATTTCTAGGAATAGGAATTTCTAGGTATGACACCGTTGGCCAGGTCACAACGTGGATCCCCAGCGCAGGGCAGACCTCTTCTTCTCTGTCGGCACGAGGTAATTGTTGGGGATATAAACGTGTTGAGCTCTGGGAGGGAATTCTGACTTGTAAAGCATCTGCTCCCGGACGCTCCAGCGCACACCTTTCCTGGAGTCTTCCCCTGGGAGGCGCAGCAAGCCCCAGTCGTGCTTATGCGCCAAATAGCGGGCCACTCGGTCAGTCTTCACCCTATTCTGGCTGAGCTGCTCCGTTCTGGGTAGAATGAAAGACTTTGGCGGGCCGGAAAAGATCAGTTCCTGCTCATAGGTGCTTCGGCTCCGATTTGGGGAACTGGAGCTCTGGCTGGCTCCCGTAGCCCTCCAGGAATAGGGAGTTTCTGACACCGGGGAACTGTTTGGTTCACTCTGCTCTTCAGACTCTTCCTCTTGGTGGGTTTTCAGATTGGACATCCTTTGACTCAATTCACTGTACTCAGCGTCACTTGGAGTGTTGGAGTCAGTTTCACTCACAATGGATTCATCTGTCACTTGTATCTCTCCATCCGGCATTCGTCTTAAAACCTTCCTTTTCATTGCAGGCTTTCTAGAAGCCCTGGAATCCTTCGGGACCACTGACTGCAGCAGAGGCTCTGCCTGAAGATGCCCGATGATAGGATGATGGATGGGTCTGGCCAAGGCAGCCACTGAGGCTTTTGCATAGGGATCTTTCTGGGGCATGAGGCAAGGCTGCCTGGGATTATCACCATCTCCTTGTTTCATGCAAAGGTGAATAAAGGCTTCTGCAGCTTCTTTGAGTTGATCCTCGCGGCTCATAGAGGTCCATCGGTAGCGATCGGGTCCCATCAGGGCTTCCATTGCTACTTTTTATGGTTGCCGTTGTCAGTTCTGCAAGAAAAAAAGAATATTTATCACACAGCGAGGATGGGAGATGTTATTGATATTTTCACATGCTAAATTATAACATTTACTTACACAATCACTATGTTTTGGCATCATATTATTTATTTATTTATTTGTCACGTTTCTATACCGCCCCTCTCAGCCTGAAGGCGACTCGGGACGGTTTACACAGGCAGTCTCTGCCCTCAATACAACACAAGTAACAAGGTAAAAAACCCCCCAAAAAACCATATAACAAATTAACAATTAAAAACATACAATTGCAGTCTCAGCGTCATGTTGAAATCAGTTTCCATCGCATCGTCGTCATTCCATATATCTCATTAAGCCTTATATTTCATCAGCAAATGCCTGCTCAAATAGCCAGGTCTTGACTTTCTTGCGAAATGTCAGGAGGGAGGGGGCCGACCTATTACACTTTGATCCCACCTTCCCAAACATGTAATTTCTATATATCTCCAATGCTTTGATATTAATTCTATCAGTGTGACTGAAGAAGCAGATTGAAATCCATAAATAGAATAAACTAGTTAAATTGTCGTTAGATTCTGTTTTCCCCTCATAATTTCCTGAAATTTATCAGTAAACACAAGTTTGTTATCTCTGGAAAAATACTTAAAAAGTTAATATCCCATAAGTGTATAGTCTCTAGCTTTAGTGAAAATTGAATTAAATAGTTTGAATAATCTCTGCAAACATTCTTTTTCTGTCTGCATGCAAACTGCCGGAGTTCAGGTGTTGGTTTGTTTTTAAAAGAGGGATTCTTACTATGGCCAAAGATGGGAGTGAAACAGAGACGCTGCTGAAGAAGATCCAGGAACTGGAGGAGACTGTGCAAAGGCTGGAGGAAAGGCTTGTGAACCACAAGGAGGCCCCCAGCACAGCAGCCAGCCAGCCAACATTAG
>JARBWK010002465.1:0-14994 GCA_030556195.1 Anolis apletophallus
AGTATAACCCCATTTGTGTTTTGTGTAACAGAATAAGTTTGTGCCTCTGAGGAAGTATAAAACCAATCAAGATTTGTACCCATTTGTGTCATAATAAATTATTTACATCTTAAACAAAAACACCTCTGTTAGTTCTTTTATTGGTGGTGGCCCTCAAGGTCAGTGGTCAGACAGACAAATGGTGGCAGTGTGGTCAAGTGGTTACTGAGAAATTTAAAGTCTCTGCAGTTCAATGGTTAGTGGGGGAGATAGTCTACCCTGCCATAAGACAGAAGTTGCTGAGGTAACTTTGAGGCCCCCTTGCATTTAGGGTTAGCGGTTTGGATTCCGAAAGATTGTCCAGTCTGGGGCCGGTCAACAAGGAGTTGTCACACCAGGGTGTTCTATCAAGCATGTATAAAAATGGATGAAGCTTAATGAATTAAAGTGGATTGTATCCACAACCTCTACACAAATATTGAGCAATATTGGGGGGGCAACTTGTTGGAATGACAGCTGAATGCCTGGAATCTCAGACACAAATGTGTCTCCAATGAGAAGGAATGGACATGGACCCTTCCGTTGGTGAGAATGTGATGGAAGCAGACTAAGGCAGAACAATATTCTTCTTTCATGAATTTGATGCTTTAGGGGGAAAATATATTTTTTAATCTGCATGGCAGTACATCTCACCATTTCATTAGTCTCGCAACATCTGTGTTGACTTAGGAACCTGTAGCTAAAGTAATTAGTACCAGGTGGTGAAGAAACTGCAAACAATTTATCTGCCATTTCAGTACGTTCCCATTAAGTTTTTTCCCCTATCACACCATTTGACTTCAAATTACAAGTAAATTATATCTGCTGTATTATACTCACTCTGGTAAGCTTGGCCTGGAAGACTGAATAGGCAGGAAAACCTTTATACTAATAAGGCATAATAGCTGTAGTTATGCTGGTAGAATGCATCCTATATCCTGTATCTGCAGAGACGGGTAAGAAATGTATCCATCATAGCAAATCCTCAAAAGGTGCAGAAAGAGCACCGATGCCCTTCAGTAAGGCTATCAATGCCATGGCTAAGGTCTATGCTGCCAAAACACAGAAGCACAATGAATCCATAATGCTGAAGAGGCCTCCCAATTAAGCATATAAGAGGGTGTTATCAGCTTTAGACTTAACAACAAGGTTGCAGAAATATGGTTTTTCTGGAACAACAACAATACCTTCTTTGGGGGGAATTCTTAAGTCCAAGCTGAGCAAAATGCAGCCATATGCCACTTCCAATGTTCTTTTTACAGCCTTCAAACCATCCAAATTCTCAGACTTCTTACTATCTAAGCCAGTGTTTTTCAACCTTTTTTGAGCCGCGGCACATTTTTTACATTTACAAAATCCTGGGGCACACCACCAGCCAAAATGACACAAAATGACACTCTAACACAGTAATACATATAGTTAATATGTTTTTAAATGTATTTATATACTCAGTGTGAAACCTGGGCCTGTTTCGATGAACACAACATAGATATCCTGGTAGGAATGGCAGAAAGACACAAACTTCCCACACAGAAGTCCCATAACCAAGAGAAAATACAATTTCCCATGGCACACCTGATGATCGCTCATGGCACACTAGTTGGGAAACACTGATCTAGGCAAAAATAGAGATTAAAATGCCTCTCTTGGAAGCCATCAAGGGCGCACCCCGACAGCCTCTTAAAAGCGTGAGCTCCCTCATTTTCAAGTGGGATGTCCAAACAACACCCACCACCCACCTCCTTGTAAAAATGAATTCATTCAACACAAAGCAGAAAAACCCTGCTTTGTAGCGAATTAATTTGATAGTGGGTTTTATCTGCACCTTCTTGGAAGGTGCAGATTAATTCCCGTCTGGACTGCTGACCAGTCTCATGTTTTTCTGGGCTAAATCAGCCCAGAAGACCATGAGGGCACCAACCCCCTCCCCAACCTGTTTAAAAAAGAAAATAGCTCACAAGGCTGGCATTTCCCTGCTGCAGGCCCTCTCCTGGTGCTTAGGAATGATGCGCCAGGAGAAGAGAGGCTAGTAGCGATTTTCTTCCTCCTTCCTCCCTTTCTCCTGGCACATCATTTCTAAGTGCTAGGAGATGGCTGGCAGCAGGGAAATGTTGGCCACGTAAATTCTGAGAGTGCCCTGGACCACCAGAAGATCAAACCAGCCCATACTCCAGGAAGTAAGGCCTGACTGCTCACTGAAGGGAAGGATATTAGAGCCAAAGATGACGTACTTTGGCCACAAGACAGGAAAGCTTGCAGAAGACAATGATGCTGGTAAAATATTGAAGGAAAAAGAAGGGGGGCGACCAAGGGCAAGGTGGATGGATGGTATCTTTGAAGTGACTGACTTCACTTTAAAGGGACTGGGGATGGCCCACGGTCAACAGGAGCTCTGCTTCCCTGTTGACCAAAGAGTCAGAAGTGACTGAACAAATAAACAACAACAAACAAACAAAAATGAAATATAGCAATATATGTGATAGTGAAGTCATATTTTAATTCTAACAAGTATTACATAGGGTGACTTCACTTATTAGCTTTAATTTATGTATGATCTGCTATTTAAAATCAAAATAAATTTTAGCTGCATTTGTTTTAGATTTTGTAAACAGCCTTGATCCTGCATTGGGGGGTGGACATGGGCAATTAATAATACTAAAAAAACAGAAAAAAATCATGGCTAGGCAGCAATTATCCACAAATTCACAACTAAAAATTGCAATTTCACAGCAAACATCCCCTGCATGGTTTCCCCTTCCACTGGAGAACATCCGAAGAAGGTTCTGTATTGCAGTGTTTGTTCAGTTATGTCTGGTGACTTCCATGCCAGTTTAAGAGGAATTCAATTTTGTCTGAATTTTAAGAGCTGTACAATGTGCTGATCCAAACTTCAGACTATGCATAAAGGTTCAGTACCCTAGATAGCTTTTTTGAAGTTACAACTGGAACACATTCACTGAACTGACATGGAAGCCACTCAGAAATACATAAATAGTTTCAAGACTCTTTTCAGTTTCATCTTTGCAATGAAAGGGTATTTCCTGACACAAAGATAAAGCAGACACGAGTTAAGCATATTAATATAATGAAATGGAAATGGCCACCATGAAGGAAGAACAAGATTGTGTCCAAGATAGACGAAGAACCAGAATTTAACTTTCTCTCCTGTGCTAGTCCTAATGAAGATTGTCTTCCTCTTCCCACTCCCCACACATTGCCATTTTGACTCAGAATCTCCCAGTCAGCATAACACTACTGGATGACATTTCACCACACATCTTAGTGAATCCATGGAATCCCAGAGGGAGGGCATGGTAAGCCATCGCTCCATGCCCTGCATCACACAACTTGCCTTTCCCCCATCCCACTGAGGGAAGCTTGCTCCCATTGCTGGTAAGGCAACATGAGAAGGCTCCGTTGTGTAATGGGCCCCATCCTGAAAGGGGAGAACACGCAGCATAAGATTGGGGAAAGTACCAAGTCTGATGAGATAATAGGAGACATTAAAAATGTAACTTTCATAAGCTCTTCTGCTTTCTCTTTACCTGTTAAGGACCCTATGTTGTTCCTCTTCTGTGGCGATGATTTAAAATTTTAAAGCATACACTGAACACAATAACATGTTTAACTTGTGCTTGGTTTCACTTCACTGCAAAGGTGTCCTTTTTGGTCCTTGCAACTTTTGAAGTTTTGAATAGGTGGGATAATTTGCAATTAGCAGTGCACTAATTTATGTAATGAAGAAGACTGGTGACTGGATGAAAGTACAAATTGTTCCAACAGTAAATGCCATGGCCTCGGGCATCTGTTTTGGAAATAAAAATGTAATATTATTTTTTAATAATGATAACTAGATATTCTATGGAGTTTTGAGAAATAGTGGATACTGTGGTGGGAAAGACTAGAAAATTAAATGGGAGTAAATGGGACAAAAGTATGAAAATATTATATTCCTTCAGTAAATCTAACTTTACACCATGTCTCTAAGATGGAGGACCACCGCCTCCCTAAGTTACTACTCTACGGTTAACTCGCCATGGGTCAGCACAAGGGAGGCACCTCAAAGAAGAGATATAAGGACTTCCTGAAACAACATCTCAGGCTCGGCCAGATTGATCACCAACAATGGTCCACCCTGGCCTCACATTGGAAGGCGTGGAAACGCACTATCCACAATGCTGTGGCCTTTTTCGAGAAGACACGGCAAATGGGCCTCGAAGAGAAACGACAACGCAGAAAGAAGCGCAACTTGGAAACATCACCCAAGGACACTTTCTGCTGTGCTTTCTGCAACTGGACTTGCCTATCTTGGATTGGCCTTTTTAGTCATCAACGTGCTTGTAGAAAGCGTGGGATGAGTCCTTCCTGAATTTTCATTCACGACGAAAAGCCAAGAGAGAAAGAAATCTAACTTTACACCATAATGAAGAATTAGTATTTAAAATTATATTTGTTGTGGCAACATTATCCAAATTTATGTGGTATGGAGGGTTGTCATACTCATAGAACCAATCACAATGTACCTTAATTATCTTAACGTTTCTATTTTCTAGACTGAGCTGCAAGACAATACAATTTTAAGCACTTCCTCTATATTGAAGATACCTGGATGCCAGCTCTAGTGGGAATTTCAACACATGTAGTATTCAAAGTGGTAGCATTATTTCTTCATATTCTCAGTGGTTAATAATATCTGTGGACTTTGTCTTAGTGTAATTCTGTCATTACAAAAATAGCAAAAAATAATCATGATACCTTATAAACTATTATGACATATGCTTGATACTGCATGGTATACTTAAAATCTTATTAATTGTAATTAATTCCTCCAAAAAAGAAAGAGGGAGAGGGAGAGAGGGGGAGATTAATAGCCAGTACCAGAGTAGATGTGAAAGTTCTGCATCGCTAGCATCTGTCTTCAAAAGAAATTCCTTCAATAAATAATTTTACCGAGTCTAATGTATTCTTACCAGGATTATTCTGCTGAATAAGGTACCTGGAAAGCTTGAGAGAAGTTTTTTCTTTCTTTTGAAAGCTGGAAAGCTGTGTTGTTGAACTGGGTATATTTGTAAATCTATATCTGCATTCAAAATCAGGCAAATATTATCTGAGGATGCCAGCACTTTCTTTACATTTGTGTGTAGAAACAATATTTTGTCAAACAAAGGAAATGAAAAACTTACTTCATCTTGACCAAAGCTGGCAATACTGTACTTTAACTGTGTACATTGCCAGCCCACTGAGAGATTTTTTTATCTATCTCTCAGTCCTACTTAACTGATAATTTAGACTTATATTAGCTTTTTCTTTACTTCAGTATAACTTAAATACTGATCCTCTTCCCTCTAGCTCCTGGCTAGAGACTCCCTGCTTTTTAAAAGGTTCCCCTCTATTTTTATCTAGCTCCGCCCCTTTTCTTGCTAATCACTCTCAAATGGATATATTCCTACTTCAAAAGCTAAGTATCCATGGTAACAATAAGATGTAACCAACTCCTGACTGCCCTTGCCATACTATCAACACTAATAAACATAGACAATAAAACTCCACTATAATTAACTTTTCAGTTACAGATAGAACCGTTGGATTTCTCCATTTTAGATTCTTTTAGTGGCATGAAAGTTGCTAAACAGGGGTTATTCCTTGAACTTGCATGTTGCTGGGAAATGAGAGGTGGAACTATACATGTCGTGGTTGAGCAACCTGAGTCTGAAGTTGCTACAAGTAGTAACTCGGCAGAGGAGAGTTTGTGGGATATGACCTTGGAAGAGGGAGGTTTGGGCAGTCCTCCTGCAGCTGGGAGAAAGAGGGCTGCAAGTGATGAGCATTTGGAAGAGGCAGAGCATAGGAGGAAGGTCCGACAAATACTTAGGGAGCCTACCAGTGATGAGACTTTTGAGGGGTTTGATGTGGAGTTAACTTCAGAAGACAGTGATACTGAGCTGGACTCAGCGCTGGTACAGGAGGTCAGGGATGTGGTAAACGCTGCGTCCAGTGAAAGCTCAGTTTTGGTTTTTCCAGTGACCTTGACTGGCCTAGTGGGGATGTGGAACGGGACTGGGGTTCTTTAACTGAACAGCAAGGTGGAACACACCCAGGACTTCAGCTGAGAGCACTAGGGCGGAGTTGAGTGGGGAGTCTGATGACTCTGATTTGTAAGGGTATAACAGTAAGGCCTGGGGATTTGGGAATCTGTGGTCGGCCAAGGTGTTGCTGTGGGTTGTTGGGTCCTGTATCGTGTATCTTGTGGGTTCCTGTCCTGGTCTTTGATTCCCAGCAAGCTGTGAGTATTTTGGGCTGTGTTCATGCTGGGTTCTGGGGAGCTGCTATGGCAGCTCTAGCTGATATTGTTGCATGTTGGGGGTTGGGATTTTAATGTGTGCTTTTATGTTTAGTGTCTACCGCGTCCTGTTTGAACATTTCCTGTGTTGCTGTGAGTGTCTGGTATTGTATAAAGGGTGAGGGGGAGTTTGCTGTGGGTTGCGGGGGTTTTTCATGTGTTTATTTGTATACCCAGCTCCTGGAATGTGAAGCGCTCCTTCTTTCCTTCTTTTGGACGGGTCTTCACATCAATATCTGCCAGCCACGTTCCTGTTCAAGATTATTTATTGAAGACGGACGGCTTCTGCTTTGTTTTTCGGGTGTGGGTTATTTTTGGAAGCGCCGGATTAGGCTATGTTTTTGTTGGCAATAAACTTTATATGTTTTACTAGCTTGGTGTTGTCTTGCCATCTGTGGGAGTCGTGACAGATTGGCCGACCGCCACAGACAAAGCTAGAGTTTTGTTTGCATTTTTCCTGTTTTGTTTTTCTTTGCACGAAGCTAAACTATGGAGGCTTTAATGGCCGAAGTGGTTCAGCTGCGAAGAGAACTTCTTGATTTACAAACTGCAAGCAAGAGGACTAGTAATGTGTCTTGTGTGAAGCTGATGCCTCCGGGGAAGTTTGCTGGTGAAAGAGACAAGTTGCAAGCTTTTCTGGCTGAGGTGGAACTCTTTATGGCACAGACAAATCCAGTGGACTTTCCTTCAGATGCTGCGAAGGTGGCTTTCGTCATGGGACTTTTGAGTGGCCAGGCCGCAGAATGGGCTATCAACCTTGTCACAGGACAAGACCCCATTGTTACCAACTGGGGTGACTTTAAGAAAGCTCTGGACAAAGTTTTTGGGGACCCTTTAAGGGTACAGGTGGCGGAGTTAGAACTGTTTCGTTTACAGCAGGGTCGGGATTCATTGTTATCTTATCTGAATAAGTTTAAAGCCCTGCAGAACAAGGTTAATTCGGAGGTCGACCTCTGATGTCCAGCTTCTTCATGGGGTTGCGGGCGGAGTTAAAGAAGGAGCTAGAAACTTTGCAGGAGTTAATTGACAACACTTTGAGGTTGGATGCATTGTTGGAATTCCCAAAGCATGCTACTATTTTTGGGGAGTTGCCGGTGCGGCAGGATAGGTTTCGCTCCTCTGCAGTAAGAGAGGACGAACCTATGCAAATAGGAGTGTTTACAAGATTATCCTCTGAAGAGAAGGAAAGGAGGAGGAGGTTGGGATTATGTCTGTATTGTGGGGATTTGGGGCATTTTGCTCAAAAATGTTCTAAAAAACCTAGTCAGTTACAGGGAAACGGGCAACCCCAACGTGTGTGACGTTGGGGTTAACTGTAAGGCTTCCTAGGAGGGAAGATCATGTTTTTGTTCATATTAAGATCCTCAAGGGCAATGAGGAATTTTTATTTACATGGGCTCTTGTGGATTCTGGTGCAACTTCATCTTATATGGATAGTGAATTTGTTAAAAACACTAAAATATCCATTGTGAATAAGAAAGAGCCGGTATGGGTGGAAGGTGCTGATGGCAGGATGTTAAATGCTGGGGTGGTGGACCAGGAAACAGTGGGGCTGTCCTGGGAACTACAAGGGGTGACTGCAAAATTCACCTGGGATATTACTAGGATCCCTAGATATACTGTAATTTTGGGCATGTCCTGGTTAAGCGCGGTGAACCCGGTTATTAATTGGAGGGAGAAGGCAGTAACTTTGCCAAGACAGGTGTGCCTGGCCCTAGTGGATCATGAGGATTTGGAGGGGGTTCCTGCTGATTATTTTGAGTTTTGGGATGTGTTTGAAAAGAAAGGGGCTGATAAATTACCCCCACATAGATCGTATGATTGCGCTATAGATCTGGTGGATGGGGCAAAATTGTCTGCAGGACGTTTGTATGCTCTTTCTGTTCCAGAGCGGAAGGCTCTTCGAGACTTTCTCGATGACAATTTAAAGAAAGGATTCATACGCCCCTCTCATTCTAGCACTGCCGCGCCAGTATTTTTGTAGCGAAGAAATCCGGGAATTGCGGTTGGTGTGCGACTATCGTGTTCTCAACAAATACACGGTGAGGATCGGTACCGCTCCCTTTGATTCCTGAATTGTTGTCCAGGGTGCAAGGGGCCACAATGTTTACTAAGTTAGATTTACGGGGTGCGTACAATCTGGTACGTATTAGAGCAGGGGATGAATGGAAGACGGCGTTTAATACATGTTATGGCGCCTACGAAAATTTAATCATGCCCTTCGGTTTGTCCAATGCCCCTCCGTGTTCCAGCGCCTGATGAATGATGTGTTCGCGACTTGTTGGACAAGTTTGTCGTGATTTACCTAGACGATATTCTTATTTTTTTCTAATAATGAACGAGAACATCGAGAACATGTGCGGCAGGTGTTGCTCCGGCTGAGGCAAAATGGACTATTTGCTAAGGCCTCCAAGTGCGTATTCCATGCGTCTGAGGTGGAATTTTTGGGGCATATTATTTCTGGAAAAACCCAAATGATGGATCCGCATAAGTTGGATACAGTGGAGTCCTGGGGGGATTTGGCGTCTAAGAAGGATGTACAGTGATTTTTGGGGTTCACTAACTATTATCGTGAATTTATCCCAGGGTATGCTAACCTCACGGTGCCATTGACTAGGTTATTGCAAAGGGTAAAAGTTTTGTTTGGGGACAGGAGGAGCGGGGACGCTTTTAATGGGATCAGCGCAGTTTTCAGATGAATAACGTATTGATGTTACCAGATGTCGACAAGCCTTTCATAGTCGAAGCAGATGCATCTAATTTTGCATTGGGGCGGTATTGTCTCAGGAGGTTGGACGGGGTAAACTCAGGCCATGCGCTTTTTATTCCAGACAGCTCACACAGGGCGAGCGCAATTATACAATTTGGGAAAAAGAGCTGTTGGCCATTAAGGTATCATTCGAGGTGTGGAGACATTGGCTGGAGGGAGCTCGGCATCAAGTAATTGTGTTGTCCGATCATAAAAACTTGGAGCATCTTTTAACCGCCGAAAGCTAAATCAGCGGCAGATTCGATGGGCGTTGTTTTTACGCGTTTGATTTTATAGTTAAGTTTGTAGATGGCAAAGCCAACGCTAGAGCGGATGCTCTATCTAGAAAACCTGAGTATAAAGGGGAGTGCGAGGTGGCGTTGCAAACAGTACTTCCGGTACCTAGTTTACATGCGATTACTGAGGGTACTCCTACACTGTTTGATAGGATAGTGGCAAGTCAGGCCACTGATGGGTGGACACAGGAGCAGTTGGCACTGCTAGACAGTGAAACTCGGACCACGGTGCCGAATTTACAGAGTGTGGATGGGAAATTGCGGCATAATGATCAGTTGTATGTGCCTGCAGGGCCTTTACGTTTGGATGTGATTCAAGCTCATCATGATGAACCAATGGCGGGTCATTTTGGGCGATTCAAGACAGTCCAGGCCATCCTCCGAAGTTATTGGTGGCCCAGGATGCGGCGGGATATATTACGGTTTTGTGACACCTGTGCGATCTGTCAGCAATGTAAACATGATGTGGGAAGCCTCGTGGGTTGTTATCGCCATTACCTGTTCCTCAGAGACCCTGGCAGATCGTTTCCATGGATTTCATTTCCGACCTTCCCCGGACCCGTGGGTATACTTGTATTTGGGTGGTGGTGGATTTGTTCACAAAGTTGGCACATTTTATTCCGTGTTCTCGGGTACCTACGGCTGTGGTGTTGGCCAAGTTATATACTAAACATATTTTTCGGCTACATGGTGCCCCTGAGATCATCATTTCGGATCGTGCACCGCAATTTGTCTCTCGTTTCTGGCGCCAATTCCATGCAGAATTGGGTACCACGCTCAACATTTCTACGGCGTTTCATCCGCAGACTGATGGTCAAGCGGAACGCGTAAATGGCTTTCTGGAGCAATATCTTCGTTGTTTTTGTTTGCAGCAGTCGGGGGATTGGGCTCAGTGGCTCCCAGTGGCAGAATTTGCGTATAACAACGCCACACACACAGTCAGCCGGCATTCTCCTTTCGAACTCATGTATGGGTATCATCCGGGTTGGGGGGGCGGCGCCGGCGCAAAATGTGGTGACTGGGGATGTACACTATCGTTCTAGTGAACTGAAGGCACTGCATGACGTAGCTCGCGCCTTATTAGTGGATGCTAAGGCATCGCAAAAGTCCAGCGCTGATCGGCTGAGACAACCGGGGAATGAGCTGCGGGTGGGAGATTCGGTTTGGTTATCGTCCAAGCATTTGCGGTCGGCAAGGAGTAAGTTCGCTGCTCGTTTCTTGGGGCCTTTCCCCATTGTAGCTCAGTTCTCGCCGGTGGTTTTTAAGTTAAGGTTACCCCCATCGCTGAAGGTCCATCCCGTCTTTCACCGGTCACTTTTAAAGTTGGACACTTCTGCGCAACGTCCCGCGTTGGCTCGATCTGTGCGATCTCCTAAGGCTTCGTCGGTCGGGAGGGGGGCCTTTGCGGGGGGGATAGTGTCGTGGTTGAGCAACCTGAGTCTGAAGTTGCTACAAGTAGTAACTCGGCAGAGGAGAGTTTGTGGGACATGACCTTGGAAGAGGGAGGTTTGGGCAGTCCTCCTGCAGCTGGGAGAAAGAGGGCTGCAAGTGATGAGCATTTGGAAGAGGCAGAGCATAGGAGGAAGGTCCGACAAATACTTAGGGAGCCTACCAGTGATGAGACTTTTGAGGGGTTTGATGTGGAGTTAACTTCAGAAGACAGTGATACTGAGCTGGACTCAGCGCTGGTACAGGAGGTCAGGGATGTGGTAAACGCTGAGTCCAGCGAAAAGCTCATTTTTGGTTTTTCCAGTGACCTTGACTGGCCTAGTGGGGATGTGGAACGGGACTGGGGTTCTTTAACTGAACAGCAAAGGTGGAACACACCCAGGACTGCAGCTGAGAGCACTAGGGTGGATTTGGGTGGGGAGTCTGATGACTCTGATTTGTAAGGGTATAACAGTAAGGCCTGGGGATTTGGGAATCTGCGGTCGGCCAAGGTGTTGCTGTGGGTTGTTGGGTTCTGTATCATGTATCTTGTGGGTTCCTGTCCTGGTCTTTGATTCCCAGCAAGCTGTGAGTATTTTGGGCTGTGTTCATGCTGGGTTCTGGGGAGCTGCTATGGCAGCTCTAGCTGATATTGTTGCATGTTGGGGGTTGGGATTTTAATGTGTGCTTTTATGTTTAGTGTCTACCGCGTCCTGTTTGAACATTTCCTGTGTTGCTGTGAGTGTCTGGTATTGTATAAAGGGTGAGGGGGAGTTTGCTGTGGGTTGCGGGGGTTTTTCATGTGTTTATTTGTATACCCAGCTCCTGGAATGTGAAGCGCTCCTTCTTTCCTTCTTTTGGACGGGTCTTCACATCAATATCTGCCAGCCACGTTCCTGTTCAAGATTATTTATTGAAGACGGACGGCTTCTGCTTTGTTTTTCGGGTGTGGGTTATTTTTGGAATGCCGGACTAGGCTATGTTTTTGTTGGCAATAAACTTTATATGTTTTTACTAGCTTGGTGTTGTCTTGCCATCTGTGGGAGTCGTGACAATACATATGCAAGGGCTATCCAGAAATTAAGGTAACAAGAGTTTGTAAAAAAAACAAAAAACAGAGAATGAATATATTTTAATAAAACTTACATCGATTATAGCACAGTTATTACATTATTTTTCCACATAATCACCATTCATTTCAATATATTTTGTCATTCATGGGACAAGTTTTTGATCCCTGTGTCATAGAAGTTTCCCTCCACCTTTTTCAGCCAGTTTGTCACTTCTGTTTTCACCTTGCTGTTGTCGGAAAAGTGTTTTCCACCAAGGTGTTCCTTCAATTTAGTGAACAGATGATATTCACTGACTGTGAGATCGGGGCTGTTAGAAGGGTGGCTTAAAACATCCCAGCCAAATGAAGTCAACAACTCTTGTGTTGCATGAGCGATGTGTGAACACTCATTGTCATGAAGGAGACAGACTCCCGCCGTCAGCATCTCATGATGTTTGTTTTGGATGGCTCTACAAATTTCTTCATGGTCTCACAATATATTCCATACCCATTTAATCACATACTACCTTGACATTATGTTTTCTCCATAAACTGAAATGATTTCACAATGAATAGAAGTGGTGTTCATTCCCTTAGCATTAGGTAGCATATTAAGTGGGTAACCTCCTTTCTCCAGGATCGGGGACAACGTGAGGAGAGGGGGAGGAGGTCTCCGGGAGGCTCCCATTAAGTTGCGGGGTCCCCCAGGGGGCCATCCTCTCACCCTTATTACTCAACATTTACATGCGCCCCCCGGCCCAGCTGGTTCGTGACTTTGGTCTGGAGTGTTATCAGTACGCTGATGGCACCCAGCTTCTGCTGAGAATGGACGGCAGGCCGGATACCGTACCCGATTGTTTCCATCTATGCCTTGAAGCCGTGACTGGTTGGCTGCGTGCCAGCTGGCTGAAGGTGAATCCGTCGAAGACGGAGATCCTGTGGCCCGGTCGCCCTGGGCTGGATGAGTGTCGGTTGCCTACCCTGGATGGCGAGCAACTTAGCCCGTCATCCCTCGTTAAGAGCTTGAGTGTCCAATTGGACCCTTTGCTATCCATGGAGGCCTAGGTCTCAATGGCTAGCAAAATGTCGTTTTTCCATCTACGACAGGCTAGGCGACTGGCACCCTACCTGTCCAGGGACGACCTGGCCACGGTGATCCAGGCGACGGTCATCTCAAGGCTGTCCTACTGTAACGCCCTCTATGTTGGCCTTCCCTTGTCGACAATCTGGAAACTCAAGTTGGTGCAGAATGCCGCTGCTCACTTGCTGGTGGGAGCACCAGTGAGGGAGCACATCACTCCCATCCTCCGGCAACTGCACTGGCTTCCCATCGAGTACCGGATTGCCTTCAAGGTGCTGGTTTTAACCTTTAAGGCCTTGCACGGTCTAGGGCCTGCGTACCTAAGGGACCGCCTTACCCCGTATGTTCCCCCGAGATCACTGCGCTCGGAAGAGCAGAATTTGTTGGTTATCCCATCACCCCGCTCCTGCCATTTGTCCAGTACGAGACAACGGGCCTTCTCTGCTGCGGCTCCTGCGATCTGGAATTCACTTCCTAGCCACGGCCAGGCGATCCAAGAACTTGCCCCTTTCCGAAGGGCCTGTAAGACTGCCCTTTTTAGGCTGGCGTTTGGCTAACCGTGAATGCAGATGGCATGTCGACGCCTGAGTTAAGAACTGTAATCTGTTGGCACTTTGGTTATGTACTGTGTTTTTATCGAATTTTTACTGTATGTTTTATTATGTGTTTTATTGTTGCTGTAATCCGCCCCGAGCCTGCAGGGAGGAGCGGAATATTAAACTGAATAATAATAAATAAATAAATAAATAAATTACATTGTGAACTTCGCGCTTGGGTGGGGAACCGGAATGAGAAGACTTCACCACAATGCCAGTTGATGAGCTATTGATGACTGGCACTGTTCCTTCATGTCTGTTGGCTTCCCACTACATGGCAGTGATACCAACTTCCCCGGAGAAAAATCCCCGTGAGAGCAACATGCCTTGTAACCTTACTTTCTGGGTAACCCTCGTTCATGTAGGGTCTTGAACATAGTCTGTAGTATACTTTTGAGGGTTAAGAAATCTGGGCTAGAGAAAGAAGGAACTGATAGAAAGTGATTCTACGTGTAACAGGAAAGGTATTTTAGAGGCCACCTCCAGTATTCCTCTTATCGTGTAGCTTCCTTGTGAAATACCTACCTGGTCACAGGCATCAAAATACCTCTGAGATGTATCAAATGGCAGCATACAATACAATGATATAGCGTATGAAGCATGGTTTCTCACCAGCTCAAATAATTCTGGGCTGAAATCCAAGACTGCTGCTCTCTCACCATGCAAATAAAGACCTCTTGCTCTTTAGAAGGAGAAACATAGAAAGGTGAAGCTAACCACATCTGACTTGATTGAATATCACTCACTTAGAAATAAGCAACATCATCTAGGTTGTGCACTATAACAGTCAAATAGGTTATGCAATAGGCACCCCTCCTGTATATCATTTTAAAAGAGACATTATAGGAGATGAGGTTTTGTGGACTGAGAAATGTCTATCTGAAAGTTCTGCTTTTACCTTGTAAAGCTAACCTCACTGTCATTAAAGGCAAAATGGCCATTCCATGCATAAAGCATAGAAAGCTTCTAGGTGACTGGGTCATGACTGAATATTAGAAAAAAGTATAAATCATGTGCCTTCCTTTTCTTCCTTCACAATATCAGTGCAAATATATAACTCTTTGATATATCACAATAAACTTTTACAACTGATAAGCATAATAAAAAAATCAGCCTTACTACATCCTACCTATATTTATATGATCAAGTTCTAATTCTATATCTCTTAAAGTATAGAGATGCATACAGGAACATATAGCTTTCTTGGTTCTGTTGGACTTCCATCATAGCATTGACTATATACTGCCATTAGAGTTGATGGGGTTGTAGTCCCATAACCCCTCCCTTCCAGAAAATTAGCTGTTTTTATCATTACCATATTGTGGCAAAATTAGGGAAAGTATTCATATTTCACTTTTTAAAATTAATTGTGAAATTGTGTTATGAATTAAAGATTCCAAAAATGGAAACCAACATGTGTTTGTTGAAGTACCTC
>JARBWK010002466.1:0-14986 GCA_030556195.1 Anolis apletophallus
CCCACCCTGGTCCAGCTGGCGGCGGTTGGTGTGTAATGGCGACAAGCACGGTCTCCGTCCCGTGCCCCCTACGGAAACCGGACTGGTAGGGATCAAGGCCAGCTGTGTCTTCCAAGTACCGCTGCAGCGGATCCGCTGCTGCCCTCTCAATTACCTTGCCTAAAAGAGGCAAATTGGACACAGGCCGGTAATTGGAGGGAGCCGAAGGGTCTAGGTTCGGCTTCTTCAGCAGTGGTTTTACCATTGCCTCTTTCAAACCCCCTGGGAACACTCCTTGCTCAAGGGAGCTGTTGATAATCTTTCCCAGGGGGTCTCGTAGCCCCTCCTGTTGGCAAGTATTGTTTTTCTGCGTTGTATGGTTTCTTTGTTTGAGGTATACATCACATGACGTGAACCCATTTATATAATAGACTAGCTTGGGGACCCGGCAGTGCCCGGGTCATTTGAGAAGTGCAGCAGGAAGTAGACTGGGTCATGGGGGCTCTGTGTGCCAAGTTTAGTCTTGATCCATCATTATTGGGAGTTGCAGTGGTATTGTGAAATTACTGAAGGTAGTGGAAGTCCCATCATCTCTGGTCCACCCTCCCCCAAAGTGTAGTAGGATGTAGACTGGGTCATGAGGGCTCTGTGTGCTAAGTTTGGTCTGTATTGGTGAATGGATGAGGGTTGCATTGTTTTTAGGATGTGAGTGAAGGTACTTCAAGTCCCATCATCCGTGGTCTGTCTCACAAAAACAGCACCAGGATGTAGAGTGGGTCATGAGGGCTCTGTGTGCCAGGTTTGGTGTTGATCAGTCATTGGATTAGGTTTGTAGCAGGATTGGGAAGTGAGGGAAGGTACTGCAAGTCCCATCATCCATGTTCTGGCCCCCTCCGAAGTTCAGTAGGATGTAGAGTGGGTCACTGGGGCTCTGTGTGCCAAGTGTGGTCTTTCTCGGTGTTTGTTGGGGGCCGCAGTTGTCTGTGGGAACAGAGGGGTGTGAAAGTACTACAAATCCCATCATCCATGGTCAGTCCTTCCCCGAACCTCACCAGGACGTGAAGGCAGTCATGGGGGTTATGTGTGCCACGTGTGGTCTCGATCAGTAATTGGATGAGCGTCGCAGCGGACTTTGGAATTGAGTAGAGTTAGTTCAAGTCCCATCATCCATGGTCCACCGTCCCCGATCTGCACCAGGACGTAGAGTGGGTCATGGGGGCTGTGTGTGCTAAAGTGTGGTCTTCCTTGGTGTTTGTTGGGGGCCGCAGTGGTCTGTGGGAACAGAGGGGTGTGAAAGTACTACAAATCCCATCATCCATTGTCAGTCCTCCCCTGAACCTCACCAGGATGTGAAGGCAGTCATAGGGGTTATGTATGCCAAGTTTGGTCTCGATCAGTGATTGGATGAGGGTTGCAGCGGAGGACTTGGGAAGTGAGCAGAGGTACTTCAAGTCCCATCATCCATGGTCCACCCTCCTCCAAACTGCACCAGGACGAGTGGGTCATGGGGGCTGTGTGTGCTAAGTGTGGTCTGTATTGGTCCTTTTGGTGGCCTCAGTGGTCTGTGGGAACCAAAGTGTTTGAAAGTACTACAAATCCCATAATCCGTGGGTCATGTCCCCCAAACCGCACCAGGACGTAAAGGGGGTTAGGGGGGTTATGTGTACCAAGTTTGGTGCAGGTCCATCACCCGTGCTGGTCGCTGTGGCCAGTGAAAGTGGCTGCCACATATCCGCCCTCCCGCCCTTCCGCCCTCCGGCCCTCCGCACACATACATACATACAAACATTCCGCTTTATAAAGGTATACAGATGAGCTGAATTCTGACTCTGGATTTGAAGGCATCAAGTCAGTTTGATGAAAAAGGAAGAATATGGCAGGCTGATCAAATGGAGAAGTGTGTCTGGGCCAGCTTCACCATGCACATATTGGATGTAGTACTGGACAAAACAAAAACTGTTTGCCAATAAGGTAGAAATGAAGATTCTGGTTTTCTTAAAAGAGGAAGCGTTGGTATAGGTAAACTGTTTCTTGCTGTCTCCTTGCTTTTCAGTTTCTTTTGATATTATTTTATGCTAGCCGGGTGAAATTATATTTAGGTGTGTGCAATAACCTGCAGTCAATTCTTTCCATTAAAACATCTCTGTAAGGGAGGCTAGTCCGGGAGAGTTCTTTGCCCAGGGACACTCGCCGACTTTTATTTCTAAGCGAGGACCAGGGGCGGTCCTACAAGATAGGCCAAGTAGGCGGCCGCCTAGGGCGCCATCTGGGAAGGGGGTGCCATCCTGGCCGCATGGGGCGCCATCCTGGCCCTGCCAATGTTCCTCAGACAGTGCTGCAGCTGCCTGCTTTTTGACCCCGGCCTTGTGCGCTCCGACGCCGCTTCTGGGCACGCGCGGAGGTTTTCACGCAGGCGCAGTTGCTCCGGAGCTGAAGTTGAGCAAGTTTGTCCAGGCCGCGCTGCCTGTATTCGACCTCATTTGAACATTTTGGCTGTTTTTCTATTTACATTTACATTGGGATCCTAATTTTGGACTTATGGGAGACTCCTATGAATTATGAGTCGGGTGGTAGGTAATATATTCTGATTTTGATGCATTTACATTGCATTTCTTGTTGATTATTATACAGTTCTGCTTAATATTGTCATACAATATAATACAAATACAATATAACAATGGAATAATGATATATTTTATATTACATGTAATATTACAAACAATATTGCAGTATAGTGGTATTGTACAAAATAGTAGTATATAATATTTTATTTTACTTTATTTTGGGTTATTTGAGTTTTATAGGAGTCATGAAAACATTTAGTAGAGGATAATTTTATTTAAATAAATAATTTTATTATTTTATAATAATAATATAATAGAATGTTACATTATATTATAATGTCAATATATTATAATTATATTGTAATGTAGTATAATATAATTATGATATAATATAGTAGGAGTATAATATATTGTATATACATACAATATAATACTACTAATGGTATTGTGATATTATAATTGTATATTTGTTTTACATGGGGGGGCAAAATAATGTTTTTGGGGGGGCACCAAAATAATGTTCGCCTACCATTTAAAATTACCTTAGACCGCCCCTGGCGAGGACCGAGTGTCCATGGCCCTTCTTTGGGGCTAAATGAATACTCAAAATGAAGTTCCAAAAAATAGCAACACCAGATTGTGGTTGGGCTCTTGTGTGTAATTTAGAAAACAAAGCTAGATGATGGTATGTCAATCAGCAATCAATACTACAATATAACAGCCTTTTAAATCCCTTTATCTCTACTTTCAGTTGAAATTGAGCAGTGAAATGCATTGCAGCAGAGATATAGCAGATCAGAGCCTGCAAAGTGGCTTCTCAAAGTGGAAAAAATTCAACCAGCTACTAAAACTTTTCAGATGAGAAAACCAGGCCCGGATTAACTCTTTTTGGCGCCCTAGGCCACACATTGGAAGCCACACCCCCAGGCCGATGCTGAGCATGCGCGTCAGAGGCCCTAGGGGCGGGCTTCCCTCCGCATCTTCCTCCTTGCGCTGGGCGCCCCTCCTTCCTTGAGTGAAGGAAGGAGGGGCCGACACCAGCAAGGAAGATATTTCTCCTTCGTGTGGTCTGTGAAATGCACACAAATGGGTTTACTCCCGCGCATGCGTAGAATCTCGGACATACTAGCTAAAACTAAAGATTTACATATGCCCCTCCCACTCCCGCCCTCCCTCATCCCCCCCTGTAGCTACCTAGTCAGTCCTTTTCCGCCTTGACAGCGAAAGGATCTCCGACTACTAGCTCCTGTTAGAAGTCCACGGATTGCCTCGACTATTCAGATAAGAATAGAAATGTCTCCTTTATCTTTAAAAGGTGCTCTGACTGTGGAGCAACCCTGCCCCAAGAGGATCGACATCTTAAATGTCTCCTCTGCTTGGGAGATTCCCATATTCCCCAGTCCTGCAAGATATGCAGGACCTTTTCGAATAGAACCCTGAAGAACAGGGATTCTAAGCTGAAGGCCTCCCTTTTTGAACAGGCCTTGCTTCCCTCAGAGACAGGGCTCTCCCGTTCCGCGAGCCAGCCCTCTCTGATTTCGGGGACTGGAAATCCCAGCCCTGTGAGTGCTTTGTCAGATGGTGCCATCCGTGAGTCGGCCTCTGGTCCAGCCATAGAGCCACTACGGAAGAAAAAACAAAAATCAGAGAAACAAAAAATTGCCAAGATTGGCAAACAAAAGGAAAAGCCTAAAGAATTTGTGGCTCAAAAAATACCAGGGCAACTGGTTGGTCCTCGGCCCTCCAGCCCCTTGGAAATGGCACAAGATATTGTGAGGCAACTGGCTGGCTCTGGGCCCCCCAGCCCTCCCTTGGCTTTGTGTGCAACAGACACACTTCAATTTTTTGGAGAAAGCAGCACTCAGTTCGCAGGGGTGGAAATCCCCCCTCACCTTCTTCCCAGTCTCCTGCTCTCCTCAGGCCATGAGACGGAGCTCTCTCCGCCTCAGATTCCCCCTCTGTCTTCCCAATCCTCGGCTACCGAGGCGCGCCACGTGCAGGCTAGCGCCTCGCGGTCTCCCTCTGCACTACCTCCTGAAGTTGCTGTGGCTCCCCCGTCGGCGCGCGCTCGCGCAGCGCGCGCTTCAGCTGCTTCCCTCACCTCGGCTACCGAGCCTGCGCTGGTAGCCGAGCCGAGCGCCTCGTGGCTCCCTCTGCACTCCCTCTGAAGTTGCTGCGGCTCTCCCGTCGGCGCTCAGCGCTCGCAGCGCAGCGCTCCAGCTGCGCTTCCCTCACCTCGGCTACCGAGCCTGCGCCGGGTAGCCGAACAGAGCTCACGTGGAGGCCTGCACCCACGCGGCCTCCCTCCTCTTCGCCTGGATCAGCTGCTGCGGCGGCCCAGGCTCCCTGTGAGAAGCGCTGGCTCCTGCAGCAGCGCTCAGTCCAGCGAACTTCTCCTGTTGATTATGGGTTCCACTTGGAAGACTTCTCCCATCCTCGGTCACGGAGCCCTCTGAGGGAGGGCTCCGGTGACCAACTCAACACTGGACTTCCCTTATGGGTATCCTTATGGATACCCCCCCTCCTACCCTCCTCCTTTCCCTCATTATCCCTTTTATCCTCCTGAGCCTTATCCCTCAGATTATTACCGGTATCCGTGGCCTCCTGCCACCCATGTCCCGCAATCCGTGGCACTCTCCCCTCCTGTCCCAGCCCCTTCAGCCCCCCCAGCCCCTCCCACTCAAATCCTTCCCCCTCCAGCTGCTGTTTCCTCTCAATCCCCGCCTCATCTCCCGACTGATGATGATGAGGTGGATACGGAGTCCACTTCTGATCGACTCCCATTCCCCTCAACCTGAACCTGAAAATGATCCTCAGCAGGCAGAGGGTATAAGAAGTTATCTGCCCTGCTAATAAGACTAGCCAGATCTCTGGGCATTCAGCCTCCCCAGTCCGAAGACGTGGTTCAGGATCCATATTTCACATCGGCCGAGCAGCAACAAACCCAACAATCCACCATGCTGCCGACCATCCCTTATCTGGTCAAGTTACTAAAGGTTACTGGTGTTTCCCAGCGTCTGTTCCAAGCACTTCCAGACGAGCGGAAAATTTATATCGGATTGACCTGTCCACCAAGCCTGGTTGGCCAGGCTTCCGAAAGTAAACTCGATTGTTACCGACGCTCAGCCGAAGCCAATTCAGGGCAACCAGGCCGCCCCTTCTGACAAGGAAGGAAGGAAGCTTGATGCGATGACCAGAAAGTTCTACTCCTCAGCGTGCCTGTCAGGCAGAATGGCACATTATGGAGTGTATATGAGTGTCTACCAGTCTTATTTATTAAACAAAATGGGTTCATATTTGGATCTTCTCCCAGTGTCCGAGCAGCCTATGGCTAAAGCATTCCACCAAGAGGCGCTCACCCTGGCCCCCCTCAGAAGGACCTGGCCAAACATGGAGCGGACACCTCGGGCAAACTTATAGCTGGCTCCGTTGCTCTTCGGAGGCACGCCTGGTTACGATCCGCTACGTTGTCCTCTAATCAACGGGCATTGATCGAGAACCTCCCTATGGATGAGGCTGGACTCTTCAACCCTGAGACGGACTCTCAATTAGAGCACTCTCATAAAATGAAGCAGACGCTGAGCAAATACAGCCATCAACCCAACTCTTACTATCAGCCTTACAGACGACGCTGGCGTCCCTATTATCACCAGCCCTTTCGTGGGTATTACAACCCCACGCCATACAGAGGGAGGCCAACGTCCGCAGTTCCCCCGCAGGGATACAGACGTCCAGGCGCTCCGTTCAGGGGTCAGTATCGAGGTGGTAGAGCCTCCAACAATAGAGCACGCCGTTTCTAACCTGTTTCTCGACAGGTTAGCCCCTTTTCTTTCAGTTTGGCAGTCCATCACCACCGATAGGTGGGTTTTGGACATTGTCCACCGAGGTTATGCCATAGAATTTGATTCCCTTCCACCTCCTGGCAAACCTATTTCCACTCAAGCTCCCCTGCGTTATTACAAGAGATTGACGCTCTCCTCCTTAAGGGAGCCATTTCCCCGACCCCATCCCACCAACTCCAATTTTGCTTTTTTTCTAGATATTTTCTAGTGGACAAAAGGGATGGTGGTCTCCGACCCATTTTGGACCTACGGGAAGTCAATCAATACATCAGGCCACATAAATTCAGAATGGTCACTCTTCCTCCATCCTCCCTTTCATCCCAAAGGGAGCATGGATGGCCACTGTTGACCTTAAGGACGCCTATTTCCACATCTCGATTAGGCAGTCCTATAGAAAGTACCTCACCTTTATGGTGGACGGGACCCCTTATAGTTTTAATGTCCTGCCTTTCGGCCAGTCCACGGCCCCAAGGACTTTCACCCAATGAATGGCGGGCGTCGCCTCCCACCTCCGCCCGCAGGGGGTCACCGTTTTTCCTTATTTGGACGACTGGCTTTTCTGCGCTGGGTCATGTGACCAGCTGTCATCTGATATTGGTTATGCCTTATCTCTTTTGCAGAGCCTGGGACTGGGTCCTCTCTGCGTTCCAGCCAGGACTGGACAGCCAAAACATGATTCTCCACCCCCCCCGCCCATGTCCTGCAGTCCCTGTCATGGTGGACAGACAGGTCCAATGTGTGCTCGGGCCTTCCCTTCTCCCCTCCACAACCATCTCTGTCCCGGACGACAGATGCATCATGCACAGGGTGGGAGCTCACATCAAGACCTGACCATCAGCGGTCATTGGTCACCCCACGAAAAGAAACTCCATATAAATGCCCTAGAACTCACGGCAGTGAAGGCCCTGCGGTCTTTCGTGACTGTAGTCTCCAACCAGGTGGTTCAAGTCCTCACGGACAACACCTCGGTGAAATGCTACATCAACAGACAAGGGGGAACCCGCTCACCCACTCTTCTCTCCATATCCCTTCGGATATGGGGTGGTGCATTCTCACGGCACGTTCCTCCAAGCCATCCATCTCCCGGGTCTACAAAACACCTTGGCCGACTCACTGAGCAGGGCGTCGTCCACCACTCACGAGTGGCAGCTCAGCCCCCATCACTTCCACTCACTGGTCAGGCGTTGGAACACCCCCCAACTAGACCTGTTTGCATCGCACCTCAACACCCACTGCACTTGGGTATTGTGCAAGACTCAACCTCACGCATCCCCAGACTGTCTAGGGACGCATTCCTCTACCATTGGTCTCCGGGTCTCCTGTATGCATTCCCCCACTTCCACTTCTCTCCAGGGTGGTAGCAAAGCTGTTGTCCGACAACTCGGTCACACCCCTTCTCCAGGCCGCTCAGGGAGACTTCATCCGGGTGCCACTGGACCCCGACCTCCTCTCCCTTCAGCAAGGCCTTGTCCTGCACCCGGACCTTCCATCTCTCCACCTCACAGCGTGAGGATCAGGCCCTGTCCCACCTCTCCGACCCTGTCCGCCTGATAATTCAGGCAGCTCAGAAGGCCTCCACTAGGAAGGCATACACATATAAGTGGAACAAGTTCCGCGAGTTTGTCCAACCACTGGGCCATTTGCCACAGGCGGCCCCGTCTCTGTTGTTCTAGACTTCCTGGTTCATCTCTCCACAAAAGGTTTTACCCTCTCCTCCGTTAAATGCTATTTGGCATCCCTGTCCTGGTACAGGAAGAAGTTTGGCCTCCGTCCCCTTTTAGCGACCCCTGGTGGGCATGTTTTTACAGGGTTATAAAAAATCTTTCCTCCCGTCTCCCCCACCACCTCCGTCTTGGAGCTTGGAACTAGTCCTCTCACAACTGTCCAAACCTCCCTTTGAGCCTATGGCAACTTGCCACATTTCCCATCTCTCTTGGAAGACTGCCTTCCTTGTGGCCATTACCTCGGCCAGGAGAGCCAGCGAAATCACGGCACTCCGTTCTGATTCCCCCTTCATTCGGTTCCATGAAGACAAGGTGGTCCTCCGGACGGATGTCACCTTTCTTCCCAAAGTTGTTTCCTACTTTCATATGACTGAGGACATTGTCCTTCCGACCTTTTTTCCCAAACCTTCATCTCCTCTGGAAGTTGCCCTCCACTCCCTTGACGTTAAGAGGGCTTTGTCCTTTTATTTGCATAGGACAGCTCCCCATAGAAAATCCCCCAAGTTGTTTCTCCAGTATAGGGAAGATTCCCTGGGACTTCCTCTATCCTCCCAACGTTTAGCCTCTTGGATAGTCCTGGCAATCCGACTGGCTTATAAGTTAGCTCATAGAGAATTGCCTGTTGGCCTTAAAGCCCATTCTACACGGGCTGTTTCTACATCCCAAGCGTTTATGCGGGGTGTTTCTGTTGACCAAATCTGCAAGGCTGCTGCATGGGTGACCCCATCAACGTTTGCAGCTCACTACAAGCTCGGCGTTCTCGTGAAGAAGGATGCATCCTTCGGCAGAGCCGTTCTGTTTTCCTGTGTGGCATGACCCACCTCCAAGGTACATAAGCTTGTTAAGTCACCCATTTGTGTGCATTTCACAGACCACACGACGAAGGAGAAGGATAGGTTGCTTACCTGTAACCGTGTTTCTCCAGTGTAAGGTCTGTGAAATTCACACAAAACCCACCCATCCTCCCCCTCTGATGTCATGCCTAGTTTCCTGCCGCTGTCTGGCGGTAAAGGACTGACTAGGTAGCTACAGTGGGGATGAGGGAGGGCGGGAGTGGGAGGGACATATGTAAATCTTTAGTTTTAGCTAGTATGTCCGAGATTCTACGCATGCGCGGAGTAAACCCATTTGTGTGAATTTCACAGACCATACACTCGGAGAAACACGGTTACAGGTAAGCAACCTATCCATGATTTTGTAAATGTAAAAAATGCCGCACTCAAAAAAGGTTGAAAAACACTGGTCTATGGCATTGAGTGTTTGCTGGTATACAGCAGGGCTGTCCAACTTCTACCGGGCCCAGGGGCCGGAATAGAGTCACTGATGACCTCGAGGGCTGCTCGGCCCTGCCATTCCCCAGGCCCTGCCCCCCGGCACCGCCCCAGGCCAGGTCCCAAATGTAAAAAATGTGCCCCTCCTGGTCTGGCAAGTGTTTGCTGTCATTCTCCTCCTCCTCCTCCTCCTCTTTCCCGGGCGCCACGGCGCCCCCAGGAAAGAGGGGGAAGAGGAGGAGGGAGAGATTTCTCCTCCTTTCCCGGGCGCCCCGGAAAGGCACGGCGCCGGGAAAGAGGAGGAAGAGGGAGATTTTTCCCTCCTCCCTCCTCCTCTTTCCGGCACGCTTGCTGTCCCGAGCGCCATGGCGCCCAGGGAAAGGCATGGCGCTCGGGACAGAGGAGGAGGAGGGAGAGCAGAAAGCGGCGCCAAGGGCAGCGCGTCACAGGCCGGGCGGGTCGCGCTGCCCTTGGCGCCGCCTGCTCCTCCTTTTCGCGGGAGAGGACGGAAGGGGCGGTGCAGGGAGGAGGAGCTAGCTCTCTTCCTCCTCCCTGCCCCTGCCTTCCCCTCCCGGGGCCGCCATTTTTTTAATTAAATTTTTTTTTAGATTTTTTCATAAATATTAAGAATGGCGGCTGGGGGCATAGCAGGGGCCGTGTCCAACAGGCTGGGGGGCCGGATCCGGCCCCAGGGCCGCCTGTTGGACAGCCCTGGTATACAGTATGTGCATTGTGATCCACCCTGAGTCCCCTGCGAGGTGAGAAGGGCGGAATATAAATAATGTAAATAAAATAAAATAAATAAATAAATATGGGCAACGCCTGCTCTTTGGCTTAGGCATGGAGATGAGCACCAACCCCCAGAGTCGGACACGACTGGACTTAATGCCAGGAGAAAACCTTTACCCATTATTATTATTATTACATGCAAGGCATGCAGAGTTGTAGTTTTACAAGTAAGTTCATTCTGATCACAATCTTCATTCATTTTTTTCTCCTTCTTCTTCTTCTAGGCATTGCTTCTATGACAGTTCCAGTATACATCGCGGAAGTTGCGCCACCCCATCTAAGAGGCAGATTAGTAACTATGAATACACTGTTCATCACAGGAGGACAGTTCTTTGCAAGTGTTATAGATGGAGCCTTCAGTTATCTTCCAAAAAAGATGGATGGAGGTTGGTTGTATGGTTTTCTTTTAAATTAAAAGTGAAATTGCAGTATTTCCTTTGAACCATTGTTTAAAAAGGATGAACGCTGCCAAGGGTGAAACAAATATACCTCTCAATGTTGTATTTAAAAATGCAACCAGAAAACGGTTTCCTTGCACACTTGACATGAATTGGTTATTTTTTTACAGGCAGTCCCTGAGTTACAAACATCTAACTCAGGGGTGGGCAATTCTTTTTTTCCAAGGGGCTACACGAGAGCCAAACAATATTATGGAGGGCCGCACCTGAAGGCTGAACTACATTCTACATCAGTCTTTCTCAACCAGTGTGCCGTTGCACGCTAGTGTGCCGTGACAGACCTCCTGCTGTGCCGCGAGAAAAGCTCTCTGCCCCCCTTCCTCCCCCCTCCTGCTGAACTCCTGCTGCTTGGGGGAGGAGGAGGAAGGGCCGGGCAGTGGCGAAAAAGAAGAAGGGACCGGGCGCCGCCTCCTTCGGCCGTTCCCAGCCAGCCTCTAATCCGCCATGATTCCCACCATGACTCTCGCCCCTCGCTCGCTGAAGCCGCGTGAAGGAGCCCCACCCACTGAAGCCCGTCCACCACTCATGCTCCTCCTCTGTAGGAGAGCTGAAGCTGGGGAGAGGGGATGGGACATGGCACGGCCTGTAGGAGAGCTGAAGCTGGGGGGAGGGGGCGGGGCTCTGCCCCCTCCCCTGGATTCGGCACTCCCAGAAGCTGCTCCAACCTTGAGGGGACAGTGCCAAGCCAGCATTGTGCTGGCTCTGGCACCGCTGGCTTGGCACTGCCCCCTCAAGGCTGGAGCAGGTGCTGGGAGAGGTGAAGCCGGGGGTAGGGGCGGGCATGGCGCAGCCTGGCTCCGCCCTCCCGGCTTCGGCACTCCCAGCAGCTGCTCCCAGCAGGCCACCAACCCCCAGCCGTTCTTTACTGTGTTAGAGTGTCATCCAAGTGCCACCTCTGTGTTGATGGAGGCAGGCAGGATTTTCCCCGGGTACTGGTTGTGGGGGTCGGGAGCAGGTGAGGGTTTTGCCCTCCTTTCTGCTAGAGATCCCCGTGTACAACTGGTGGGCCACTGTGTGACACAGAATGCTGGACTAGATGGGCTGAGGCCCGATTCAGCATGGCTCTTCTTATGTTCTTATGTTCTTATTTTGTGTCATTTTGGTTGGTGGTGTGCCCCCGGATTTTTTTTAATGTTAAAAGTGTGCCGCGGCTCAAAAAAGGTTGGGAAACACTGTCCTACATAATATCAATTGAATTTCTTTAATAATAATAAAAAAGGCACTACATTGCGTTTTTGATATATTAATAAGACTGATAAGAGTATATGTTATGAGCAATGAAAAAGAGAGGTTGTCATAGGAAAAGTGACATTTATTCACTCAAATTTTACAAAACAATGGCTAACAAAATGTTAACAAAAGCTTCAGTGGAGACACCTTTTCCCATGATAATAACTCCCTTAAAAGCAAATTTCCCCTTCCTAGGGGTAATTTCTCTCGCTTCCGGTTGTCTCAGCCTTGTTCTTAACTGTGAGTCATTTGTAAGTGTGGGGAGTGTAACTCAGGGACTGCATGTACCTCACAAATCCCAGGATTCTTTATGGCGGTGGGTGTGAGGGGCCAAGCTGGGATCACCCTGCAGCGTGTGTGTGGCCTGCCTCAGAGAGACTGCCTGCCTGCCTGCCTTCTTTCCTCACCCTCTCTGCCTGCCTGCCACTCAACTGCCGGGGGGGCTCTGAAGGGAGCTCGGAGGAAGGCAGGGACTCTTTGGGCATAGAGGTCAGCAGCCCCTCAAGGAGCTTGGCCGCTTTGTCGCCCGAGACCTCCATGACCCGCTCGGGCAGGGAGGCAGGTCTTCCTGGCTGCCTCCCTCCTTCCTTCCTTCCTCTCCTCCACCCTCCTCCCATTCCGCCCTCTCTCTGCCTCCACTGTGCCCTCAGCCGCTCACTGCAGGGAACGAGTGCGAGGCAAGAGGGAGGGTGGAACGAGCGCAAGGCAGAAGAGAGTGGAGAGAGAGTGCAAGGTAGGGGGAAGCGCGTGAGGCGGCGCTTGCTCTTGGCCTCCTCCTCTTCTCACCCCTCCCTTGGCCGCTCTGCTTACCTCAAATCTCAGTACTATTAGGGACTGAAAATGAATATAATTGATATTCTCACTTGCAAATAAGTTTAGTCATATCACGGTACTTTTATCAATATCTTATATCATATCAAGGGCTGCAACTATACAGAGCACAGTATGTTACAAAGTCATGCCAGTAATACTCACGTAACCCATTAACAAATCATAATCATAGTCCAGCAGATATACATTAAATAATAATATCACACCCAAGTTATAATTTTCTGATTCCAAAAGGGGATAAATCCTCTCGACAGTAATTGTATTCCAGGGCCCGATGGCCAAACCACATTTGTAATCCGCGGCCTGATGGCCTCAAACAGAGGAAAATGCCCGGGTAGAGGAGAATCACTGGTAGGTTCCGATGTCTCTAATCACTCTGCGTAGTAATCATCTATGGGTATATCCACCTACGGGTATAACAATATACGGCTACCGACCCGTTTCGAGTCCTTTCTTCTTCAGGGTGGTCCCAGTTCAGTGGAAATGCACAAGAAGTCTATCTGTAATATAAATACACTTAATAGTATCCCAACATTCAGAAAGGTAGCAACAAAGGGCAGGAGATTAACATTACTCACCAGTATTTTAAATCATATATGCGCTAAATAGCGACGCTGACATTTCAGCAGCAATATAGTATCGCCTTAATGGCGCTGACCGCTAATCCGGTACGAATACAAACTAGGAAGCTACTTAAGTACATAAACAACGGCGTAGGTAATCACTCTCCACATGGGGTGAGATCTCTCAGGTAACCTTAAAGCAAAATATCTGACACACTCAGAATTTCATTCAAACCGGTCGGTTGCTCGCTTTTAACGCGCATTATCCATTTCCTTTCGCACTTTAACGAAGATGTTTGGATATCTACATGAGGGGGTGAAGTTACATGCTCCAAGTCTAAGAATTTAAAGTCCGGTGCAGACCTATGCACGGTTTTGAAATGTCTATAAAGGAACGTTTCCTCATTCCCGGCCATAATCCTACATTTATTTTCACCTAGTCTCTTTCTCAGAGAACGTTTGGTCATGCCTTATGCGGGCCAGACAGAATCTGCCAGCGGGCCGCATGCGGCCCGCGTACCGC
This sequence comes from Anolis apletophallus, assembly GCA_030556195.1. Taxonomy (NCBI): domain Eukaryota; kingdom Metazoa; phylum Chordata; class Lepidosauria; order Squamata; family Anolidae; genus Anolis; species Anolis apletophallus. The sequence goes on from JARBWK010002466.1 coordinate 13,775, forward strand.
ATGCGGCCCGCGTACCGCAAGATGCCCAGGTCTGATCTAACTTATACAGGGGGTGAGGCAACAGGAAGTTAGAGGAATTCACCCCTCTGAAGGGAAACTCACTCCCAGAAGAGTTGTCATGGGGGAAAGGTGCTTCAACTGAAGCTTTCTCACTAATCTTGTTTCCACAACAAGTCAAATTTTTCGCAATGCAACTATCACAGGGACAGGAAATGATGTGAAATCTTCTGAACAGTGAAATCTTTTGCACAGACAGCAAAAGAAACACCACAGGGGTCTTAACCCTCCCCTATGCTCTCCAAAACTAAAATATGGATAAAGTTACACTTAAAACGTGCCTGTTCTGACCTACATACAAACTCAACTTAAGAACAGACCTACAGAACCAATCTTGTTTGTAACTTGGAGACTGCCAGAATTCACATTCTTGGAATCCTTTTGTCTTTTGTTAACTGTGGTCCTCAATGTTTCCATTGACTGAATCTTTTCAGTAAACAATTGTTAGAGAAGTCCAACTAAAACGTACACATGGATTGAACCAAGTGTTATGCATCGCAGCATAAAAAGGGTTTTAGGGAATGCCTCCAGTATGCGTGGTTTCCTTCTCTGTGCACTTAAATCCAGTCCTTTGCTAGTTATTTGCAAGAATAGCTGTTCAAAAAACCAAAACTCCCTTTAAAAACAGTTTGGAGTATGTTATCTAATGTCTGAAAAACAAAAGTAATTTTGAATGGATGTTTATGTTCTTCCAAATTTCCTTTAATTTATTCTGAAGACAATGGGACTTGTGTTCAGGAATGCAAAGAAATTTCATTGAAATTGATGGTTTCAATGAAGATAGCCTTATCACATCTCCTCAGACCTAAGAACATAAGAACATAAGAAGAGCCATGCTGAATCGGACCTCAGCCCATCTAGTCCAGCATTCTGTATCACACAGTGGCCCACCAGTTGTACACGGGGATCTCGAGCAGAAGGGAGGGCAAAACCCTGACCTATTCCCGACCCCCACAACCAGTACCCAGGGAAATCCTGCCTACCTCGACCTGTGCCAAGAAAATGCATCATCATAATCATTATTATTATTATTATTATTATTATTATTATTTATGGCATGGGAGGCCCTATGGTGCTTTGCAGCCCCATGGTGTTTTGCAGCAGCTGCAGAGCTGTTTGGGCTGGAAGTCAGCCTGAAGAAAACGGAAGTCCTCT
>JARBWK010002467.1:0-14986 GCA_030556195.1 Anolis apletophallus
GATCTTCGGTCCTCTTCCAGGTGATCTTTGACCTCACCAGCCGGATGGCGCGCTCCTGCCATGCACGCACACGTGTGCTCCTGCCGCCGCCGCCTTTGTGGGGCTTCTTTTGCCAAAATGAGGCTTTAGTGGGCGGGCCCTGGCGCTCGTCTTGCCACGCACGGTGTGATGACATGACCGCCCATTGGTTGCTGCAGGGGGGGGGGGGGGAGCAAGACGAAGGCACACGCAAGGATAGGATGCAAGGCTGTGGGAGGGATGGAGGGAATGTGTGTGTGTGTGAGAGAGAGAGAGAGCCAAAGAGAGAGCCAAAGAGAGAAGAAAGAAATCCGGAGAACTTTTTCGGATCCTTTTGGCAGGCAGGCAGGCAGGCGGGCGCTGGAAGGAGAGAGGGAGAGAGAGGGAGAGAAAGAGGCGAAGGAGGCCGGGCAAAGTGGGGCAAAGCCAAGCAAGCCCTGCCGCAAACCCTGCTGCTGCCCTCGGGACTCCCATTCCAAGCCGAGACCTGGGCGAGTGAGCTGTGTGGGGCTGCTTTCTTTCCTTGGTTGGGGGGCGAGGAGGGAGGGCTCCGCCGTGTTCCTGGGGCTGAACCCGAGGAGGAGGGGGCTGCGGGGATGGAGACTCCACTTGCTGCTGCTGCTTGTGCCCTCGCCGCCTTTCTCCGCCTCGCCTCCTCGCCCTCGAAGGAGAAAGGCGGCGGGCCCACGGGGGAGAGGGGGCTCTTCAGAGCCGGCTAGGAAGAGCCACCTCTCTCTCTCTCCCTCTCCCATGGACTGCCACCAGTGGGAGGGTCCTCCTTCCTGCCAGCCATCCACTTGGGCATCCTTTCCGAGTGACGAAGAGGGGGGGGAGGGGGGAGGCTGCCATGGGGAGGCTCCAGCCTCACGTGGGCCCCTCTCTCGGTTGAGTTTCCCGGCCCAGGCAGCAGGGCCCCTCTTCCCTGCCCTGCGCCTTCCGAGCTGCCGCGAAGCTATATCTGGCTGGAGCGCTGGCGGGTGCGCCTATAAATACCCTCCTGCTGCTTGCGTGGGAGGGGCCTGCTGTGCACGCAAGAAGCAGGATGGGATGGGGACTTCCTGCTTCGTGAAAGCACACAGCAGGAAGGAGGAAGGCAACGAAGACATTGAGAGCGTGCGCGCAGACAAGGAGGATCCCCTTCCCGGGTGCGCACAGCGGTGAGTTCGTGGGCAGGCAAGAAAGAAGCCCCACGCTGACGGAAGGCTGCAGTAGGAGCGTGCGCGCACGCTCACATGCACAACAGGTGATCTTTTCAACTTGATTGTTCATATAGTAGCTCGCATGATGAAAAAGTGTGGGCACCCCTGCTCTATACGGTTCTGGCCCAGCTTACTTGTCCGAATGCATCAGCCGCTATGCCCCACCTCGTAATTTAAGATCATCCGGGGAGGCCCTGCTCTCGCTCCTGCCAACTTCTCAAATGTGGTTGGTGGGGACGAGGGAGAGGGCCTTCTCAGTGGTGGTTCCCCATCTGTGGAATGTGCTCCCAAGCGACATACAATCAACCCCATCCCTCCTGGCATTCAGGAAAAAAGTGAAATCGTGGGTCTGGGACCAGGCTTTTGCACATTAGCACAATGCAGCACTTTGGATTGTAATTGTAATTGGTTCGTTGATGGTTATGGCTCAATGCTCATGTGATGGACGGAACTCTGTTTTAACTTAAATGTATGTGTATGATGTGATAATGCTAATTGTATTTTAATCCTGAATGTTTGTGGTTTTATATTGTATTTATACTGTGTTTCGCATCGAATTGTTGCCTTTTGTTAGGCGCTCCGAGTCCCCCCCGGGGTTGAGAAGAGCGGGGTAGAAATGATGTAAATAAATAAATAAATAAATAAATAAATAAATAAATAGAGGCGTTTGTGGCATTTTTCTCCCTCTTGTTTCAAAATAGTATAGCTGGTGCATTGCGCATCTTGATTTTAGGTGTCGAGGGGAGACGAACCATTTGTTGCTCTGATGTCCTGCTGGACACGCAACAGTATTTATAAATGGGTGGGTGGATGACGTGGGACTATTGAGCATGGCCCCGACCCATGTGCCGCATGTTGTCCAAAGTGCCTCCACAAACTTCTGTTCCATTTCTGCAGCCCTACTAATCTGTTCATTCTGGGAAGGATGGCCTCACCATGGTTCTTGACAGGTGACTTACCTGCATAAAGGAAAAATACTGTGACAGGAGTCACCAGTGAATGTGAGCTGAAATTAATATTGCAGCATCAGATGTCTGCTTGGCTGAATTTATAATTGCTTTGCAGGGAAAGCATATGATCTCAGTTGTCACTGAGTCAGCTTTGCTTAACTTCCATGCTTGCTCTGTCCATAGTCCACAGCTCTTCTTTTACCTGATAAAATTAAGACTCCTCAAACATAAATTAGTAAAAAAAAATAATTATCCACCTCATTATAGAAGTGGGGTAGGAGACATATCTTACCATTTGTCCTTGCAGCTGACCAGTTTTCAAGCTGCATGTGTTCTAAAGCAGTGTTTCCCAACCAGTGTGCCGTGGCACACTAGTGTGCCGTGAACGATCATCAGGTGTGCCATGGGAAATTGGAACCTCCAATACCCTTTCTTCCCCCTCCTGCCGAACACTTAACATAACATTGTTTGAGTCCACAGTGCTCTCTGGGTGTAGGTGAACTACAACTTCCAAACTCAAGGTCAATTCCCAAGCAAACCCTTTTGGTACTTTCTGTTGGTAATGAGAGTTCAATATGCCAAGTTTGGTTCAATTCCATTGTTGCAAGAGTTCAGGATGGTCTTTGATTGTGTGTTAACTATAAATCCCAGCAACTACAACTCCCAAATGTCAAGGTCTATTTCCCCTGAACTCCATCTGCGTTCATATTTGGGCATATTGAGTATTCATGCCAAGTTTGGTCCTGATCCAACACTGTTTGAGTCCACAGTGCTCTCTGGATATAGGTGAACTACAACTCCAAAACCCAAGGTCAATGCCCACCAAACTCTTATAGCATTTTCTCTTGGTTATGGGAGTTCTGTGTGGGAAGTTTGTGTCTTTCTGCCATTCCTGCCAGGATATCTATGTTGTGTTCATTGAAACAGGCCCAGCTTTCACACTGAGTGTATAAATATATTTAAAAACATATTAACTACTATATGTATTACTGTGTTAGAGTGTCATTTTGTGTCATTTTGGTTGGTGGTGTGCCCCAGGATTTTGTAAATGTAAAAAGTGTGCCGCGGCTCAAAAAAGGTTGGGAAACACGGTTCTAAAGAACTATGGAATTGCTCAAAAGCCTATTGATGAAATGAGTTGAGAAGGCCAGAATAGTGGGCAAGCTTGTCTAATGGAGAGCTTTACAGATATCTATTTTCTTTGCAGTGCACAGTAGGCCTGGTTGATCCATTAAAAATGGTTCAAAAATCAATCTGGATGTCGGGGGCGCTGGCGCTTTTGAATCTGAACGACCTTCAAAGTTTTCCAGAAAAAAAATCGAAATTCATTCCAAAAAATTCCGAAATTTCGGAATGGCTTCGTTAATTGTGTCCGCTATGGCGCAATGCGCAAAAACCTGCAAAAAACACTCCCAGGTCCTTCTCTCCCGTGAGAAGGACCTGAGGCAGGAGCCCTGTTTAACCCGGTTTGGGAGCTGATTTCTTCCCTTCCGCGTCAGCCGATTCCTTTCTGATTCCTTTCCGAAAATGGCAGCGGTGGCTTCGAAATTGCAAATTCACTTCCGGGTTGCTTACAACACTTCAAAACCGCTTCAAAAGTGAATTTAATCCGAATTCATTCCGATTTTAGAAGCATTTCGAAGAACCTAACCAGGCCTAGTACACATAACCTTTTGTAAAAGTATGATCTTCCAGAAAAGAGCCAAAAACCCATTTGAGTGAAATCTTCTCTTCAGTGGTATATAACTACATGTACTTATGCAAGGCAATTTGGATTTCAGTTGATAGACTGATAACCTCGCTATCTCTTATCTGTTAGGAACAGAGATTATGCCAATGCACAAAGTATAACAGTTCTTTTTTCAGTGTTTTTTTCAGTGTCCATAAACATCTACTCTCCCATAAAATATCTTTTTTTCCTATACTATGCCCCCAAGAGACAAAAATAAAGTATTTATTTATTTATTTATTTATTTATTTATTTATTCGGACTTCTATGCCGCCGACTCCCTAAGGCTCGCGACGGCTCACAGGAGCCAAAGCAACAAAATACAGAGAGTACATAAATAGACATACAAAACATACAGGGGTAAAAACATCACAGGGTGAACAACAGCAAATAGGGGGAGGACCAGGCTCATGCCAAAAGGCAGAGCCACCCGGTGGAGCTATCGAGGGCGACCATCAAATGGGGGGAGCCGGGGTCCCACAAATCGAGGAACGTCCTCAAAGACTCCAAGTCTAAGCAGTGACAGTCACTGCGGTGTCGGTCGTTGCCAGCCTGTGGACCATGCCTCGCTATCGGCGACTTGTCCACCCTCCTAGATTGGGGGTTCGCCGGTGGAGGCGCCCCGTGCCTGCGGGCAGTGTTCCGGAAAGTCCTGGGACGGGGCCCTCTGGGCGCCTTCGGAAGACAGCCACCGTGGGGGGGGGTATTACAGAGCAGGGGAGGGACGTCCCCCGCCCCCTACCCCGTCCTCGACCCCGTCTCTGCCTCATCGGGTGTCCATCGGGGACGACCCACCGGGGCCCGAACTGGCCACAGTCAGAGGGACCGCCGGCAGCCGCCCCGCACGTCGCCGAGGCGGCTCCCCCGGAACCCTCGCCAGGACCCCCTCGATGTCCACCGGGTCCGTCGCGGGCCGCCTGCGCAGCGGCAAAGGGGAGCTCGCAGCCTTGGGCGGCGGGACCGGCAGCGGCGGCAACTCCACGACTTCATTGATTGATTATTATTATATTTGTATCGAATAATTGATTGTTGTTGTATATTGTTCGTGATTGTCTATCTAAGACTGAATATATTGAATACTAGAACGATATTCCCTTTCTTTGTTTGTTTATACACTTAAGGTCGAGCACCCACCTCGACCCGAACAGGCCTCGAACTCATGACCTACTGGTCAGAGAGATCTTATGCAGCTGACACTTAGCCATCTGCGCCACTTCCCGGTGCTTTTATCAACATAAAAACATACAAAAGTTATTATAAAAAGTATAAATATAGTACTATATAACAATAGTACATATTGAGAATTAAAAAGCCAATTCAGTACTAATTACATTGGGCAGCTCAGCTTCCAAGCTAGGACTGACAGTCGGAGCTCACCTCGATAATGATCTTGAAGGTCTCTTTTCCAAGAGCTCTACTTCAATGGAGGTTTTATGGTATTCCTTCCCAACTCTTGAATGCCAGAGTTTGGGTGTTGTTGTTCTCTATCACCAAATTTTACTTCCATCAAATAAATAACATGGGAGCAGAGACCTGAAGTCTTAATCTTATACCTGACTAGCTGACCCGGCCACGCATTGCTGTGGCGTTGTTGAAAAGCACAATCAAATGACTTGCAACCCCTAAAAGCCATTCAATCCAGCTGTGTTCTTAAGTATGAGTCATTTCTAAGTGGGATGTTTGTAACTTTGGGACTGCCTGTGTGTGTCTCTGTCTTCCTTTCTGTCTTCCTTTCCTATTTGGTATTGGTATTGGTATTGGGTATTGGAGGTTCCAATTTCCCATGGCACACCTGATGATCGTTCAAGGCACACTAGTGTGCCACGGCACACTGGTTGCCCACCAGCAGTCTGTTTGTTTACTTTCCTTTGGGGAGCGCTCCGTGTGTTGAGGGGTGGGAGGCGGTGAGAAGCACCGCGCTCTCTCGATCTGTTGGGAGGGGAGAAAGGGAGCTGTTCCAACCGCCTTTGCCATGTGCGGTGTTTCTTGGCCTGCCCCAGTGGTTTCTGGGACTTGTAGTCCCAAACATTTTAAGGGTTTTTGGCTGTTGTCTTTAATTTGGGGGTTGGCAAACTTACCTCATTGGGTTATGTGTCAGTGTGGCCTGGTTTTGTGTGTCTGCGTTGTGTGGTTTTGTTTCCTATAAGCTTACTAGCTGTACCCGGCATGCGTTGCTGTGCCCTATTTAGGAGATGCGAGAAAGTCTGAGTATGTAAGGGTTGGAATTGTTGTTAGTTATGGTGTTGTTGGGGCCATGGCTGTGTTGTTGTGGGTTGTTCTGGTGGGTGGGATGTTGAAGTCCTGTGTAGTTGTTGGTGTGTGGTGTTGCTGGCGTTCTGCATAGCTTGTGGATATACAATGTTTTTTGTCTTTCCGTCTGCTGTGTTGATGTAGAGGTTGATGCTTGTGTGGGTGGGGTACTTTGGAAGTGAGTGGAGGTACTTGAAATCCCATTATCCATGGTGTGTCCTCCTCTGAACTGCAGTCGGATGGAGTGTGGGTCATGGGGGGCATTGTGTGCCAAGTTTGGTCTTTATCGGTCTTGGTTCTGGGCCACAGTGGTCTGTGGGGAATGATGAGTTTTGAAGTAGTACAAATCCCATTATCCATGGAGGTACTTCAAGTCCCATAATCCATGGTCCACCCTCCTCCAAACTGTAGTAGAATGTAGCGTGGGTCATAGGGGCTCTGTGTGCCAAGGTAGGTTACTGTAAATTCAGGCCATACACAATGTCCCATGAGCTGAGGCCTAGTCAGGAACAGCAAGTTAATGAAGCCTTACTGTCATTTCAGGCCATACACAATGTCCAATGAGCGGAGGCATAGTCGGGAGAATCAAGTTAATGAAGCCTTACTGTCAATTCAGAGCTTAAACAGCATTCCATTAAGTGAGGCCTAGTCAGGGAAATTAAGTTAATGAAGCCTTACTGTCAATTTTGGGTGTGGTCTGTGATTTGTAGGGGTGTAAATTTTCTGTGGGAAGTGAATTGGGTGTTTGTGTTTGTGCCTCAGCCCTTTGCCTTATCCTCCTCTGACAGATTATTATGGGTCGGAATGTTCATGTTGGCTGGCCAGTACAGGAGTTATGCAACCGCCCTTATTGGCAGCCTATCATGTTGTCAGATTGTAGAGGCTGGGGGAGTCGTTGGCAGCCCCGGAGGATGCTGGGAAATGTAGGGTTTTTTTTTACTCGTTGTTTTGGGGCCTTTTAGGTTTTGGGGGGGGAAGTTTCTTTGCTACAAACGTACCTTGTCTGAGGCCTATTTCTGTTGGCAAGTTTGGTGTCTCTGCGTTGTAATGTTTCTCTGTTTGGGACGGCCTTTCCATGACGACTCTTCCTTTATATATATACCATGGATGTTACATTTTTATATATATAGATAAGAAAGTTGCCCTAGTAAAACTAAGCAACCACGTTGTATATTTTCTGAGTGTCAGACACTGTAGTTACGTTGAAGTAAGGAAAACCACATTCTTTCTCCTTTTTAGGTTAGAAAAATCTCGGAAATGTCAGAATGGTTTTTCTGTATGTGTTCTGCTGATTCACTTTTCTGTGCTACCAGAGAAAGTAACATAAGTTTCCTGGTATCTAACCGCAAATTGTAAGTCACTAATAAATGTACGCTGTGTAGGCCGGGAGCTCTGGGATGCATACTATTACTTATACATACCTTGTTGGTAACAGAACATAAATACTGCAATAAAGCCTCCATTTGTAATTTGTGCGGAACGTTTCTGAAGGTATGAAATATGAATCACATTTTGTAATGGCCCTTTGTGTGGAGGTCTGCTGGGAAAATATTGTTCTCTGTGAGACAAAGTAAATTGCAAAGGTTACTGAAGGGAGTTCACTCTTGTACAAGAAAATACATTTAATCTGACATAGCTGCTCTAATGATCTCCCGTGTTATCTTTTATTGAACACAAAATTTGGTACAGCCATCAAAGTTGCGTACGCTGCCAAGTGCAGATTACTGATACGGGACGAAAGGGAATTACACCAACAAAAATTACTTAGCCCAACATGCTTTGGGATGTTTGTAAATGTTGATGTGGGAGAGGGGCAGATTCCAAGGCACCCATTATAAATATAATGAATTGCCTTGTAGTAAGTCTGCATTCATCCACTCATGTGTACTTTTGGAGTCGAGAACCTAAGAATGGAAGAGCTGTCCTTCTTGATCTCAACTAGGTTAGTTAGTACTGCCTCTGTTTTTAACTGTATAATGTGTGTTTAAGTTGGTTTAATTTTTTAAAGGAACTGTAATCGTAATCAAACAGAGCCAAACTTGGGAGTAACTCATCTGTATATATAATAAAAAAGAATGTTTGTATTATGTGTGCGGAGGGCGGAATGGCGGAAGGATATGTGGCAGCTTTTTGATTGGCTCCCACTGTGGGATTATTTGCATAACGCCTCTGATTGGCCACCACCACCAACATTCCGACACTCTACAGTGGCAGAGGGGGGTAAGGAAAAAGCCTGAGACAGTCAGGCATGGTGGGAGTTTAAGTCCAAAACACTTTGCAGCGCCCAACAATGAGACAACAAGACCAAACTTGGCACACAGAACCCCCAAGATTCACTTTACATCTTGGTGCAGTTTGAACGAGGGTGGACTACGGATAATGGGACTTGCAGTACCTTCACTCACTTACTCTGACCAGCACGGGTGGCGGACCTGGACCAAACTTGGCACACATAACCCCCATGATGTCCTTTACGTCCTGGTGCAGTTTGGGAAAGATGGACCACAGATTATGGGATTTGTAGTACTTCCAAGCACTTTGGTTCCCAGAGACCACTGTGGCCCCCAAGAAAGGCCGATAAATACCAAACTTGGCACACAGAGCCCCCATGACACACTATGTCCTGGTGCAGTTTGGAGAAGAGCAGAGCATGGATGATGGGGCTTGAAGTAACTCCACTCACTTCCCGAGACAGCTGCAACCCTCATCCAATGACTGATCAAGACCAAACGTGGCGCACATAACCCCCATGACTGCCTTCGCATCCTGCTGAGGTTTGAGGGACCATGGACAATGGATGATGGGACTTGGAGTATTTTTCAACCCTTCTGTTCCCAGAGACCACTGTGGCCCCAACAAAGATCGAGCCCCCATGACTATTTGGTTGAATCTATCTCCATCTCCCCCCCAGCCCCTTCGGAGAGGCTTAGGTTCACTTCAGGGCGCCTAGGCTCCCGCGGGAAAGGGGGGGTTGGGAGACTTTGGCAATGGGATGCCCCTCCCCTCCTCCGCCTCTCTCACCTTTGCTCCGGCTCCAGTTGGCGTACCAGGCGGAGAAGGAGGCAGCACTGAAGCAGGCCAGGGTGGTGAGGGCACAGCTCAGCCGAGTCTCATTTCCCAGGGCTCCGCCGCCGCCTTGGGGCTTCTCTCCGGAGCAACAGCCACTCCTCGCCACGCCCCCCACCTCTCCCTCTCATGCCCGCTCCCGGCCCATGGCGCCCCACATTTTTTTGGGTCTGGGTGTGATCTGCGCCCCCCATCGGCTTGCGCCCATAGGCCATGGCCAAGTCTGGCCTTATGGGTAATCCGGGCCTGCCTTGATCATTTTAGTCACCCTCCTCCAGACACATTCCAGCTTGATAACATCTCCCTTCAATTGTGGTGTCCCGAATGGGATAGAATTTGTGTATATGTGTGTTTGCGTATATATATATATATGTCGTTTTGTGCATGCGTTGTAATGTGTGGGATTTTTTTTTGCTTTTTAAGTCTCTTCTGCTGTGTTTTTCAGTATTTTTAATGAGTGATGGTCACTTGTTAGCTTGATACATGTATCGTGTCCAAATTTGGTGTCAATTTGTCCAGTGGTTTTTGAGTTATGTTAATCCCAAAAACGAACATTACATATTTATTTATCTAAATTGGCATGGAGATAGAGAATCTATTAGCCTTCACCATGTTTACTCTTTGCCCTCTGCCTAGCCTAGGAAGCTTCCTGAGATAAGACAGGTGTGTTTCCATTTCCTAAATCCCATCTAACAGGGATTCAAACACCTTAGCAGGACCTTAGCAGGCAGGTAAACATAAGACTAACTCTGCTCCCAGCTTGCACAATGATATATAAAGGAATCTTATTGGCTCATGCATAGCCCATGGTAGACAAGAACTGCAATTGAAATGCAATGCAAGTCCCTAAAACATCTCCAGGTTTTATTGTTATATGCATGTGCATCTATGTGAGAGAATTTGAGGTGGATGGAACGTTCCAAGTTATTTAGGTTCTATGTTTGCATTACACAGCAAATGGGTTGAAGACGCATTGTGATTGCGCAGCAATTGCCACTTGCATAAAAAAACTTTAAGTTCCAAAGGTTTTGCTTTGTTAAAATGTATTTTGCGAGCTTGCACTGCTTGTTAAAGGCTTGGTTGCATTGATTGGTTCTTTACACCTGCCTGTCAGCGCCGCTTGGCCCGTTTGTTGCTCTAACGGGTCAAGCCTCGCGCGCCATCAGATAAGACCAGCATTTGGCGGGCTTTGAACTGGGACTGCCCTTTGAAGTGCCAGGCTCCTTTTCCTGGACTTTGATATGCGGAGAGCCGGATGGTCATCCCTGAGGAAGGAGTGGCACAGCAGGGGGGCGGGCCAGGGAGGGCTTTTCAAGAGACACTCGCGCGGGAAAACTTTAGTCTATCTTTGCCTACTTTGGATTAAGGACCTATTAAATCTTTTTTCCTTCAACCACGCTTGGAGTGAGTTTGATTTGCTAGACCCCCCTTGCCGGAGCTTACACCTGCCAATCATTTTTTCTTCAATATCATTTTTATTGAGTTTTTCTAGAGTTATACATTAAAACATAAAGATAGAGATGAGATTAAAGCAGGAGAGAGAGAGAGAGAGAGAGAGAGAGAGAGAGAGAGAAACAGAAGAGAAGAAAAAAACAAAATGGGAGGGGATAGAGGAGAGAGAGACGGGAAGGAGAGAGAGAGGAAAAAAACAAAAAAAAGTGAGTAGTAAAGATGAAGAGAGTAGTATTAGTAATAGCTAAACCGGAACGATTGTTAGCGAAGGTCGTCGTCCGTCGTCTTCCGATCCATTTCACGGGGAATTCCTTATGTCTTGATAAACCTTCCATTAAAACTACTCAGTCTTTCCGTCTTACTTTTCAGATTGTCTTTTAAACTTGTTCACCTTTAAAGTTCGTTATATATTCTTTGACCGGGTGCCAATCAATTGGGTTTTTCTGTTTATTGTCCTTCATTCTTGTCCTTAAATAGTCAATGTCCATGAACTCTCTTATTTTCAGTATCCAATCTTCCTCCGCTAGCGGTTCCTTAGACTTCCAATTCTTTGCTATCACCAGCCTCGCTGCCGCTGTCAGGTAGAAGAATAACTTGTCTTTTTTTCTTTCTAGTTCATGTCCTGTTAGATTCAGTAAATAATATTTGGGTTTCATTTCAAAATCAATATCTTAAATTTTCCTAATATGTTGGTGAATTATCTTCCAAAATTTCCTTATTTCTTTGCATTTCCACCAGCAGTGGATGAAGGTACCCGTCTGACCCTTACATCTCCAGCAGTTGTTGTTCACCCCTTTGTAAAATCTAGCCAGTTTGTTGGGAGTGAGGTACCAGCGGAAATAAAGTTTATACCAGTTCTCCGCAATTACCGTAGCTCCGGCATATTTGGATATTTTTCCCCAACTCTCTTCCCATTCGTTAAGCAAAATCGGGTGTCCTAGATCTTGGGCCCATTTTGTCATGTTATCCTTTACCTGCTCGGTTTCAGTGTCCCATTCTAACAGCTTTTTGTATATTGTCCTTATTAGTTTTTTTGTTTGATTCCATTATCTTTTCCCATACTGTAGTTTGGGTGCTGAAGTCCTTTTAGAATCGCTATTAAAATAGTCTTTTATTTCAATGTAATGGAACCATGACAAATCCTCGTTTGATTCTCTGAGTTTTTCTAGGGGTTTTAAGGACCACCCTGACTCTTTCTTTTCTAATAGCATTTTATAGGTGAGCCATTTAGTTCTAGAAGTTTCTTTCTTGTGTTGGGCTTCAATCGAGGAAATCCACATTGGCGTTTTTTGATAAAATCTCTGTTTATATTTCTCCCATACTTTATAAAGAGCCGCCCTTATGTGGTGATGTGAGAAGTTCTTTTCGATTTTGGCTTTCCCATACCAAAGGTATGAGTGCCATCCTCTTCTCATGTCGAATCCTTCTAACATTAGCAATTTTTTTCTTGATAGAGTTGTCCAATCTTTTAGTGCACTTAATGCCGCTGCCTCAGAGTAGAGCTGTAAGTTAGGGAGGGTTAGCCCACCCCGCTCTCTTACATCCGTAAGAACTCTATATTTTATTCTAGCCCTTTTCCCTGCCCACACGAATTTCAAAATATCTTTTTTTCCAGATGTTGTAATTATAATTTGTCTTCAAGATAGGGATAGACTGAAACAGGAAGATCATCTTAGGGAGGATGTTCATTTTTATGACGGCAATTCTTCCCAGTAGGCTCAAATTTAGGAATTGCCATTCTTCTAGTTTCTTCCTAATTCTTTTCCAAGTGGCTTCGTAATTGTTCTTAAGAAGTTGGTTATTATTTGCCGTTACGTACCGTATTTTTCTCACCATAAGACGCAGTTTTTTTCCTCCCAAATTAGGAAGAAAAATCAGCCACGTCTTATGGAGCGAAGATGCAGGCAGGGAGGGGGGGGGGAGGCGCTGGAGCAGAGGGGGGCGGCGATATACTCACCAAAAGTGTCTGGAGACCGCCGCCTCTGTCGCCGCCTCTCCTCTTCTCTGGTCCGTTGCTGGTCCGTCCCTTTCCTTCCCCCGCCCTTTCTTCCCTTGAGCAAAGGGTGGGGAAGGAAAAGGAGCTGGGAGGAGGAGCAAAGCAGCATTGCGTCAGAGCGTCTGACGCCTCGCAAGGCCGTCGCTCCTCCTCCTGCTCCTTTCCTTCCCCCCACCCTTTCTTCCCTCGAGCAAAGGGTGGGGGGAAGGAAAAGGAGCAGGAGGAGGAGCGACGCAAGGTTGCGTCAGAGGAGGAAAATAGGGAAAAAAATTCTATTTTCCTCCTCTAAAATCTAGGTGCGTCTTATCAGCCGGTGCGCCTTATGGTGCGAAAAATACGGTATATACCCAAGTATCTTACTTTCTTAACTACTTCTATTTTTGACATCTCCTGTAATTTATCTCTCCTTTCTTTAATCATGTTCTTGGTCAAGAATTTCGTCTTGGAATAGTTGATTTTTAGCCCTGCCACGGTTCCAAATTCTTGGATCTTATCTAACCATCTCTGTACCGATTCCACGGGGTCTTGTATGATACAGACGATATCATCTGCAAATGCGAAGAGCTTGTATTCTTCCTTTGCGATCTTAATTCCCTTCAAATTTTTATCGGCTCTTCCTGCGTCTAAAAGAAGCTCTAAGATCATTATAAATAATAATGGTGAAAGTGGGCATCCCTGTCTGGTGCCCCTTTGAATATGAATACGACCTGAATTTTGTCCATTTATTGAGAGATTTGCCGATTGTTTTGAATATATTGCCTTAATGGCATTTTGAAATCCGTAGCCCATATCTCTTTCTCCAATTGTCTGCAACATAAATTCCCAACTCATTTGATCAAAAAGCCTTCTCGGCATCCAAGAACAACAGTCCCGCCTCCATTTGATTATTGCTTTCAAAATATTCTATTGTGTTTAGGATCATCCTGATGTTATCTTTCATTTGTCTTTTTGGCAAAAAGCCTGTCTGGTCTTCGTTTATAGATTCATTTAAGAATAATTTTAGCCTGTTTGCCAGTATTGTCGTGAAAATTTTGTAATCGTTATTTAAAAGAGAGACCGGCCTGTAGTTCTTCACATCCTTTGGATCCGAGTCCTCTTTATGTATAAGGGTAATATTAGCTTCTCTCCATGAGTCTGGAAGTGACGCAGTTTGCAGGATGTTATTAAATATTTCCTTCAGGAAGGGTACAAGAGTGTCAGCAAATGTTTCATAATAAATTGATGTGAAGCCGTCGGGGCCTGGTGCTGTGTTATTTGGCATCGCGTTGATTGCCGCTTGTATTTCTTCCTCCTTTATCGGACAGTTCAAGAGTTCTCTTTGGTTATCATTTATTTTTCCCAATTTTTGGTTGCTAATATAGTTTGCAATCTTTTCCATATCGATCAAATCAAGAAAGAGCTGCTCTGGGATGCCAGTAAGGCAGTAAGGCAGTAATGAGGGGGTATTTTATCCAACAGGGAACAATGAAAAATAAGAAACGCAATGAAAGACGAAACAAGCTACAGAAAGATCTGGAGGATAAAGAGAAGCGGCTTAAAGCAACACCAGGCTCAAAGAGGATCCAACTAGAGTTAGATCTAATCAAAAAAGAAATCAGCTCCTTAGAGCTAGACTTGATGGCAAAAAGGATGAAGTATCTCAAAATGAACTATTTTGAAAATGCTAACAAGGTAGGGAAAGTACTGGCTAAAAGATTAACCAAGAAGAGGCAATCTCAACATATAACAGAGATAAGGAAAGACGGGAAGAACTTCTTTACGGATGAGGAAATCGCATCACAGTTTAAAGAATTCTACTCGAATTTGTACCTGCCAATCATTTTTAACAGAGCCCAATTGAGTTTGTTCCGCCCTTTTTCCAGGGACTTGGGAATCTAGCTATTTTGTTTTCAGAGCTTTCCTGGATCTCTCCAGAAGAGAACATATCTGAAGGTTTGCCAGGCCAGGCCTTGGTCAAGCCATCTCTCAACACCAAATAGACTTTTCTTGGGTCTCATACAGAATGCCCAACATACCAGACAGTTGCGTAGCTCTAAAGAGACCCAGGTGCTGTCAAACCAGTCGGCTGGCATTCAGAGGAAGGTCCCATACCTTCAATATAGGCCAGCTGGCTGTGGTCTCGAGTGTCCTTACCTCGAGACCATAAAGAAAGTGAGGACTTGGAGAGCAACCGCCTCTGGCTGCAAAATGTTCCCCCGTCCTTTTCGGCCTCTTGGGAGTGCATTTAGCCAGAAGTGCTCTGTCCTAATCGCGCATGCGTGAGGACTTGGAGAGCAACTAAGAGACTGTAAACAGGACCGGACGAAGGTAAAAAATAGTAGTAAAC
>JARBWK010002468.1:0-14981 GCA_030556195.1 Anolis apletophallus
TTTGACCTTCTAACATTAGCATTATTCAGGCCATGTAAAAACATTGCTCAGTCAGATATAACCTTCAGAGATATACATCACCAACAGCTGTCTGACCATTGTCTTGTTATAAATCATCAGGAAAGGCCCGATTCCACAGAAAAAGTTTTAATTTGTGAACAAAATGATTGAGTTGTTCACAAGCTAACTGTGTGAAGGCCACCACCGACATCTGGGCCTCCAGGGTCAGTGCTGAGTCCAGGAAGACCCCCTGACTCCGACCCTGTGCCTTCAGGGGGAGTGTGACCCCATCCAGTACAGTTTGCAGCCAATACTCTGATCAGCCCTGTGATTGACCAGTAGTACCTGTTTTGTCTGGATTCAATTTCTATTTGTTCATCCTCATCCAGTCCATCACAGCTGACAGACACCAGTTCAGGGTCAGGACAGCATCCTTGGCATCAGGTGGAAATGAATGATAGACTTGAGTGTCATCTGCATAGAGGTAGCAAACTACAAAACTCCAGAAAATCTCACCCAGCAGTTTCATGTACATGTTAAACAACATGGGGACAGTATTGAACCCCGAGGGACCCCACAGGACAAGGGCCATGGAGTCAAGCATGAGTCCTCCAGAACTACCTTCTGGTCCCAACCCTCTAGAAAGGACTGGAATCACTGTAACACAGTGCTTCCAAGCCCAATTCCTGCAAGGCGGTCCAGAAGGATACCATGATTTATGGTATCAAAAGCTGCTGAGAGCTCTAAGAGAACTAGAAGAAACACACTCCCCCTATCCAGCTCTCTATGTAGATCATCTACCAAGGTGATCATTGCCATCTTGGTTCTGTAGCCGGGCCTGAAACCTGACTGGATGGGAACCGTGGAGTTGCAAGGCCACCACGTGCTCCAGAACCTTGCCCAAAAAGGGCAGATTTGACACTGGCCTAACGTTGTTCATTTTGGAGTGGTCAAGAGTTGCTTTACTATAGTTTACTTACTATGGTTTACTTACTATGGCCTATTGTCAGTTTCTCTTTGACAAGTTTTATCAATCATGAAGGGCATCATGAAGGGCAAGGGTCTAGGATACACATGGTGACCTTTACTCCCCCAAGAATCCTGTCCACATCCTTTGATTGCACAAATTAAAAACAATCAATTACAACTGGACAAGCAGGTGCTCGGATCACATAAAACATTACTGTATTAAAACTGACATTCAGATTGGAGTGGATCTAGGCAACTTTATCTGCAAAGTGCCATGCAAATTCCTCACATTGCGTCATTGAATGGCTTTTTTATCCATGAGATCAATACCTGGTGGGTTTTTTTCATTTATTCCTATCCAACAAAACATGTAATTAGGCATTTTCTAGGTCCTCCAGTGCAACTCTATGGTATTCCTGGACCAGAAGTCCATTTCTATAGGATTCACTATTATCCACAGTTTTGCTTATCCATGTGAATTCTGACAACATACTCCTGCAGATACAAAGGCCATACTGTATTATAGTGCATGGAACCACCATTTGGATTGCCAGAAAGCTCCCGTCATATGTTCACTCTGAGATATTGTGTGAAATTAAGCTGGTTAATGTGATCTAGAACCATTGGCCACCTTGGCATAGCAGTGACTATTTGCTAGGGACAATTGTAATTTTTCAAGAATATTATCAGCTACTGCTGGCCCTGTAAAAGAGATTTATTTTCTTCTTGTCCTTTCTAATTTCTTGGGTAAAATGTAGGGGTAGCCAAAGAAATAAAAAGTAAGGGCAAAATACACAAATGTTAAACAAACAAAAAATCACAAGTATATATTTGTTTTTATTGTTAGCCTCCATTTAAGGACTGCTTCTCGGTTTCTCTTAGCTAATACTGTATATTGTTTGTTCAAAGAAAGTCAGAACTCATTGGACCTAATTATTGATCTTGGCATGTGGTGTTTTTTTCAGCCTTAAAACCTTTCAAGTATACTATGTTACAATTTTTGTTCCTTGGTTATAAATGTAATTTCCTAATTGGTTCTATCCTATATCTATGGAAAAAGTTTATTAAACTGCAAAAAAAAGTTTTTGCAGGAGATCCCGTTGCACATTTTGCTATAGTTATTCAATGAGTATTTCATCGAGTCTAAACCAATTCAACATAGTTTGTGGCATCCCCAAAACCAAAGTTTCTGGATGACAAAAAACTACTTTAGAAGTAAATACCACATAATTAAACATGAAAAACACTTTCAAACCAGGAACAGAAATTACATATAGCTATCAGCTCAGTTCTTTATTTTGCATCAGCTGCAGAGCTGTCTTTTGAGCCATATCCTGATTCTGATTAAATAAATGACTACGTTGTGAAAATTGAATATGGACCTCTGATCCCAAAAGATGAAATATTTGAGTACACATCAGGGAAAATATGTGAGGACAAAAACGTTGTTTTTGAATTAGCTGTGTTGCCTTCCTTGTGTGTTCAGAACTGAAGAATGCCATTGAGACTGTAGATGAAATCAAATCTTTTTTGCTTTCATGAGATATGTCTGTTTATTTTTATTTTTTTAACCCAACTGAATCTTTTATTAATGATTCAGACTAGACGTCCTGCAGGAATAAGCTCTATTGATATATTTCATATATCAATGAGAGTTGGAAGGCACCTCAAAGGTTATTTCATCCACTCTTCTGCTCATGAGGCAGGTTTTCTACTACAACATGCCTGGTAGGTGGTCATCCAGCCTCTGTTTTGAGAGCTTGTAACAAAAGAGAATCCACCATCTTCTGAAGCAGTTTGTTCTCTTTGCAAGCAGTGACCTGTACTGTCCAGAGCTTTTTTCCAATGTTCTGTCAATATCTTCTTTGTAAGCTGAACCAGTTGGTTCACACTATTCCCTTTGGAGCAAGAACCAAACAAATGTGTTCTATTCTTTGAGGCAGCCTTTAAAATATTTGAAGATGGCTTATCACTGTATCACCATTCAATTACAAGAATACTCGTGTGTGTGTGTGTGTGTGTGTGTGTGTGTGTGTGGTGTTGTAAAGAAATATATTTTAGTATTTGGATTAACTGGTAAAAATGATATTTCTTTTCTAAAAGAAATGGCAATGTAGTGAATGTAAAATAACAACAACCATACATAGGATTTGCTTCCATCTCATTAAGATCATGAAGAAGGCTACCAAATCTGTGCTTG
Source organism: Anolis apletophallus (assembly GCA_030556195.1). NCBI lineage: Eukaryota > Metazoa > Chordata > Lepidosauria > Squamata > Anolidae > Anolis > Anolis apletophallus. Next base: position 3,170 of record JARBWK010002468.1, read on the forward strand.
TGAGTCAATAGTCTGGGAGCAATGGAAAACATGGCAATGTTTTGTGCTGTTCATAGGTCAAAACAGCATTCAGATGTCAAAACGTCACTCTAGGCCGAGTGACAATTCCTAAGTTAAAATGTACTTATGTTGGGACATTTGTATGTAGAGGTTCTACTGTATTGCCTAGTCTAGCTGGAATAGAGAACTTCATCACATGGAGGACTGTACCTATCCTAGGACACTTTCAGCACAGTTTGGGGAGAGAGTCCATCAGAGTCCATCAAACAACACATGAACCTTTCTCCCCAGCTTGCTGGGGGGAGAGGCATTTGCCCCCCGACTCCGAGGGGAGTTGGAAGGTTCCATGGAACCTTCAAGGTGGGGGCGTGGCCTCTAGGAGGCCAAGCCCCGTCAGGCCATTCTGAGCCTGATTGCCTTGAGAGAAGGACGCATTTCTCTCTCTCGGCAGTCAGGAATTCTTGCGGCGAACGAGCGGGATCGGCGCGGAACGAAGGTCGGTAGCGGGGGCCATGGGGGGAGGGGGCTTCCTCCCCCCCCCTCAGGTGGTCCGGGGGGCCTGGCTGTTCGGTGCCGCTCCGCGGTCGTTCGGGCCTTGTGGCTGGGGCGCTGGGGACTTGGGGCCGGGATGGGGGTGGGGGCCCTGCCTCCCTTACCCACTCCGAGGGCCCACCGCCCCTCTCTCGGGGCCTACCTTAGGCGGCGCCGGAGGCGGGGCTTGCGGCCCGCTGGATGAGATGGCGGGCGGGCGCTCTGGCGGCAGGTGTGGCGTGTCTTTCCCGCCCGCCGGGCGCCGCTCTGGGAGGCATTGGGGGAGCCAGCTCCTGGTGGGGCGGCCCCCTCCCCTGAGAAGGGCCGCTGAGGCCTGCCGCCGCCTGGGGCGATCTCGGCGGCCTGTTGTCTCGTGGCCGCCTGCTGCGCGGTGCGCGGCGCGGAGGCGGGGCTAGCGGCGGGGTGGGTGGCGCGGGGGCATCAGCGCTGGTGGCGCGCCTCCCCTCATTTCTCGGGCGCTTGGAAGGGGTGTGCAACCCTTCCCCCTGGGGGGTGGGAAGCACGATGCCCCCCCGCCATATGTCCACCATCTTGGCCTCATGGCTGAGTTCTGGGAGAGTGAGGGTGGCCATTTTAGAGGCGGTCTGGGCGGCAGCCATTTTGGGTGCTTGAAGACAGGCTGGGGTGCGGTGGCCATTTTGGCCGCATGGGTGAGTTTCTGGCTACAGGGGGCGGCCATTTTAGGTGGAGGCTGGGTGGCAGCCATTTTGGGGGCCAGGACGATAGGTGGAGTTGGGCAGCCATCTTAGCGGCATGGGTCGGTGCTATTGTGCAAGGGAGGCAGCCAATTTGAAAATCCTCTCCTTCCTACCCCCCCCCAACCCGGTTTGTTTCTTATGCGGTGTTAAGAGCTGCAACGCCGGCGGGATAACAATCGCGGTGGACAGGGAGCCGGTTTGGGGGGGGTACTCTAAGCAGCGTTATTCATGGTGTGTGTTGGTATTTTTTCTCATAGAATGGCTCCGAAGAAAAATGTGGGCGGCCCTAAGGCGAAGGGGCCGGCCAAGAAGACCTCGGCGAAGCGACCACCACCCTCTCCTGGATCGTCGGACAGCGAGGGAGTCTCGGCCGATAGTCTCAGGGCGCTGTTGGCTAGGGTCGAGGGGCTGGAGAGAGGGAGGGGGTTGCAGATGCAGGCTGCCGAGCCGAGGCCGGCACGGGGGGCGAGCAGGGAGCTGCTCTTTAAAAGCCTTTTGTCTCGTGTTGCCTTTTTAGAAGCGGGGCAGGATGCGGGCGGTCTGGCGATCAATGCTGCAGTCCAGGCCTTGCTGGAGGTGTCCCAGGCGGCGATGGAGCCGGGAGGCGACCACGCGGTGGGGAGTCAGGCAGGTCCATCTTCCGCTCCAGGGCTGGCGGCCACTTCAGCGCTGGTCATGGCATCCACACCGGCGGCGTTACCATCGGAGTCCCCGGGTTCGTTGGCGATGGCAGGTAGGGATGCGGGGCCAGTGTGGCCGTGGGACAGCTCTCAGGTGGGGGTGGGGTCCCCCAGGCTGCAGGTTACCGCGTCATCTCCAGGGTCGGGGGTGCGGGAGATAGTTACCCCTTAAAGCTGTTTGGTGGAGTCGGCGGCTCAAACCGAGCATGGGACTATGGTGTCACAGGACTGGGCCTCGGTGTCCGCAGCATCGGCGTCATTGAAGCCGGTGGTAGCCGTGTCATTGGAGGCGGCAAGGACGGGGGAGTCGAGCCAATACTGGGGTACCGATAAGTGGACGGTGCCCATTATTGCCCCGGCAGCTAATGCGGAGCTGGGTGCACATTTGGCTCCAAAAACTGTAGAGCAAATCTTGAGGAATGAGTTTGTGGATTTGTTTACCCTGTTTTACAGGGAATTAGAAAAGAAAGAAAAGGATGAACTAGATGATGAAGGGAAAGATAGGCTGAAGAAAAGGAAGGTAGAACATAATTGGGAAAATTGGCTTGCCTGCTATACGATCTATGCAGGTATTCTAGCAGAGGCACATCCTTATAGGGCTAGAGCCCTTTTCAAGTACCAGAATTTGATATATGGGGCGCACATGAGATTCGTAGGGAACGCCTGGTTAGAGTACGACAGGCGTTTTCGGTCCCTGGCGGCGCTGAACCCAACGAAGCGTTGGGATTTAATCGACAACCAGCTGTGGCTGCAAGTGATGAATGCAGCGAGGGCCGTCCCGGGGGAGCCCGCGGATAGTGGACACTTAGTGCATACCTCTAAGGCGGGGCCGCCCTTTCGGCAAGCGACCCAGGCTGGGCAGTCCCAGGGAAAAAAGCTGTTTTGCTGGGAGTTCTCTGGCCAAGGGGTGTGCTCCAGAAAGTTCTGTAAATTTTCGCATGCCTGTGCCATATGCGCCGGGAACCATTCGGCCAAGTACTGCAACAGGGGCAAGTCAGGTAAAGGGAACCCTCGGGAGGGACAATATGGAAAAAAGGGAGGGGCCCAGTCTCCTGTTCCAAAAGGGCCCCAGCCCAGTTAAATTGGGTCCGCTGGGACACTGGCTGATGACTTATCCGAAGAGGGATGCGGCAGAGTATTTGCGCTGCGGCTTTACCTTCGGTTTTCGCATCCCAGCCCAAGGTCCCAGGGTGCCATGTTTGTCTCCTAATCTTAAATCCTTAGTTGGTATGGAGGCCATGGTACAGCGTAAGATTAATAAGGAGTTAGAGGAAGGGAGGGTTTTAGGCCCATTTGTTTCTCCTCCCATTCCCCAGTTGAGAGTTTCCCCGTTGGGTATTGTTCTGAAAAAGGCCCCAGGTGAGTATCGCCTCATTCATCATCTGTCCTACCCACGGGGCAGCTCGGTGAATGATGCGATACCGGATGAACTGTGCGCGGTTTTTATATTGACCGGGCGTTGCCTATGGGCTGCTCGGTGTCATGCGCCGCCTTTGAGACGTTTAGTACATTTTTGGAGTGGGCGGTTAGGACTGAATCCGGCCTTCAAGGGGTTGTCCACTACTTGGATGACTTCCTTTTCGTGGGAAGGTTTGGGTCAGGGGACTGTGAGGCGTTTTTGGGCGCCTTTCAGAACTTGACACAACATCTAGGTGTGCCACTGGCCAACGAAAAGACCGAGGGACCGAGTTCGGTTTTGACTTTTTTAGGAGTTGAGTTGGATACTGTTAACCAGCATTCCAGGTTGCCGCCTGCTAAGGTGGTCGACCTGACGTATAGGTTAGAGCAATTTTTGCTTAAAAGTAAGGCCACACTAAGAGAATTTCAGGAATTGATTGGTCATTTAAATTTTGCGTGTAAAGTGGTGGCTCCAGGCAGGGCTTTCCTGCGGAGACTGTGCGACGCTATATCCGGCACAGTCGCGCCACATCACCACATTAGGGTGACACGGGCCATTAAGGCGGATTTACAAATTTGGCTAAGTTTCATCAAAAATTTTAATGGTATTTCGTTTTGGCGCCAGAACCTGCTTTTAAAAAAATGCAATGCAGGTGGCCTCGGATGCTTCAGGCTCTTTGGGGTTTGGAGTGTTCTTTGATGGTCAGTGGTGCGCTGAACGGTGGCCCAGTAATTGGCATGCTTTGGGCATCACAGCCGACCTCACATTCCTGGAATTTTTCCTAATTTTGGTTGCTGTTCACCTCTGGGCCGATAGGTTTGCCAACTCCTCCGTTCACTTCTGGTGTGACAATATGTCCAACGTGCAGGTCATCAATAACCTTACGTCTAGATCAGTGAGGGTTATGGGTGCCTTGCGTTTGTTTACGCTTCATTGTTTAAAGTTGAACATTTTTTTCCGAGCATTTCACATTGAGGGGCTAGATAACTCATTGGCCGACGCTCTGTCTCGTATGCAGATGGAGCGCTTCAGGCTGCTAGCGCCCACCGCAGACGAATGCCCGAGATGCATACCAGACCATCTTTGGCAGGCTGGAGTGATGAGGTAGCGGTCGGCATGTCGCTGCCGTTAGCTCCCAGCTCGCGGAGGGGATACTTCAGGGCCGTCAGGGAATTCGTGGATTTCAGGGAGTACTACGGTTTGCCTAAGTCCTTCCCGGTGCCCTATGACCATGTAGCACAGTTTTGCATTTATAACAAACGAAGGGGATTGGCTGTACATTCCATCCGAGTAAAATTGTCAGCGCTGGCCTACTGGTTTAAAGCACAGGGCATGTCTGACCCAACAAAGGACTTCCGCCTACACAAACTAATGGCAGGGTGGTCTAAGCAAAGTGGCAGGGTTGTTGACACAAGGGAGCGTTTAGAGTGAGTGAGTGAGTTGGTGGCGTCATCCAAAGCCGACTCGTCACAACGAGCATTCTTGGTGTCTGACATTAAATTGGGCGGTGATATGTTGGAAATAATGGTCAGGTCGTCAAAGACTGATCAAACTGCCAAGGGATCATTGGTCAGGCTTGGTAGAGCCAGTGATGTGGAACTTTGTCCGGTGTTGGCCATGACGCGCTACCTTGCACTCCGGGGTCCGGCTGCGGGTTACCTGCATTGCCATCGGGAGGGGACGCCATTATCCAAATATCAATTTTGGGCGGTTACTAAAAGGGCCTTGAAGCTGCTAGGCTTAGAGGGCAAACAATTTGGTACCCATTCGTTTAGAATTGGAGCAGCCTCGTCGGCAGCTGCAATGGGATATGATGTAGGAACTATCATGTCTTTGGGGAGGTGGCGTTCCGGGGCTTACAGGGGTTATGTTTGCAATGAGGATAAACACAAGGTATAGCAACAAAGAGGGAAAACACAGTACCTGGGTGCAATTGAATAAACACACGGTGGTGCTGTAAACCAGCAGCGCTATATAAATGGCAATAAAGAATCCCAATAGGCAGCGTGGGGAATAATCTGCCCCAAACTCAAGTATGATACAACGGCCAGCGGTATAATATAATGTGGTCAGATGGACAAGATACAGCAAGGGGACCCGCAAGGTAAGTAATTAACTACAATTCCCAGAAGAGTTGGCGGTAGGCGGAAATGACATAAATCCGGTCACTTCCTGTGGAGTCCTGGCGATGGATAGATGACGCAACCGCGGCCTACAGTTCCCAGGGGCCCTGGCGGTGCGTACAGGAAGTCTCGCGATGTAGGACTCGCAATGTAGAGCTCCCGGGTGGCTCCTCGGAAGTCTCGCGATATCGCGGCGAGCCGGCGATCGCCCAGTGCGCGAACCGCAGTGTCGTGGTCTCGAGTACGGAGCGGGCCCATAGCGTAAACAAAAGTTCCAAATAAAGGAATAGGCAGGCGTATCAAGTAAATAATAATAAGAGGCTGTGTCGCCTTTCGATTAAAGCAGTGTAGGGGCTGCAAATGGATGTGACCGGGCCGCACGTCGCTCCTGTGATTCAGGGCCGATCAGCTGCAGGGGCCAAGCGTGGCTGTGCTGGGAACCGGCAATCTCAGTATCCCAGTGGCATTTATAGATAATCCCAGTAATCGATGATGTGGGACTGCACCCTATGGGTCCAGGCAGTATCAGTGTCTCCCAGGTTCAGGTCAATCAAACAAAACACAATGGTGAAATATTAACACATACTGATCACGCCTTGCAGGCCACTAGGAGTACCCTCACACCGGGATGCAGACCGTGTGGCCACTGCGGCATTTGTAGATTTATTGACTCCAGCAAAACTATAACTCACACTTATAAGAATAAAACATTTGATGTCAAAAGTTTCTCTACTTGTGCCACCCTGGGGGTGGTCTATGCCATCCTCTACCCATGCAACCTGGTATATATTGGGCAAACCAGTAGAACTCTCAGAATCCGCATTACCGAACATCGTTCGAAAATTAGAACTGGCGCGATGGACAGCATTCTCTATTCCCACTATAAAAACATGGGACACTCAGAGAACTCCTTGAGAGTAATGGCCTTACAAAAAGTTAATCATGCTCCTCATGCAGATCAGAGGAAAGCCCTTTTAAGGGCAGAGACTTCCTGGATCCAATTGGTAGGTTCTGAGTCCCCTAAGGGCCTCAACGAGCCACTGAGTATCTTAGCCCTAATTACTTGAGTTAACTGATATACTGTAATGGTATAATAACCCACCTGGTTTGTACTTTTTGACCTTCCATTGTGAATGGGTAATTAAGCTGGATTACTACATGATGTATCCTTCGCTTTCTTTATGCTGGTATGTATTCTTATATGTATTTATGGCAATGGCCTGTTGTTATTTTTCAATGTATTAATGTACTCCTATGTATGTGGTTGTTGCACCATGCTTATGACTATCCTGTTTGTTTTATTTTAGATGTGGTTTTATATACATGAGAGCCCTGATGAAGCATTTGCCACGCAATTGTGGTCTTGGCGAAACGGGCTGGTGCCTCTTATTGCCTAAAGTGACTATTGTCAGGCTATACCCGTTGGCTCACATCGTGTCATTTATCTACATCTGAAGGATTATGCAAATGATGCTGTCTAAATGAACAATATAGTATTTTTTCACGGAGAACCATTGTGTTTTGTTTGATTGACCTGAACCTGGGAGACACTGATACTGCCTGGACCCATAGGGTGCAGTCCCACATCATCGATTACTGGGATTATCTATAAATGCCACTGGGATACTGAGATTGCCGGTTCCCAGCACAGCCACGCTTGGCCCCTGCAGCTGATCGGCCCTGAATCACAGGAGCGACGTGCGGCCCGGTCACATCCATTTGCAGCCCCTACACTGCTTTAATCGAGTTGCGACACAGCCTCTTATTATTATTTACTTGATACGCCTGCCTATTCCTTTATTTGGAACTTTTGTTTACGTTGCGGGGCCCGCTCCGTACTCTCGCGAGACCACGACACTGCGGTCTCGCCACCCGGGCGATCGCCGGCTCGCCGCGATATCGCGAGACTTCCGAGGGAGCCACCCGGGAGCTCTACATTGCGAGTCCTACATCGCGAGACTTCCTGTACGCACTGCCAGGGCCCCTGGGAACTGTAGGCCGCGGTTGCGTCATCTATCCATCGCCAGGACTCCACAGGAAGTGACCGGATTTACGTCATTTCCGCCTACCGCCAACTCTTCTGGGAATTGTAGTTAATTACTTACCTTGCGGGTCCCCTTGCTGTATCTTGTCCATCTGACCACATTATATTATACCGCTGGCCGTTGTATCATACTTGAGTTTGGGGCAGATTATTCCCCACGCTGCCTATTGGGATTCTTTATTGCCATTTATATAGCGCTGCTGGTTTACAGCACCACCGTGTGTTTATTCAATTGCACCCAGGTACTGTGTTTTCCCTCTTTGTTGCTATACCTTGTGTTTATCCTCATTACTCGTAGGAGATACCTGTTTTCTTCAGTTATGTTTGCAATGTCAAGCTATAAGCCCGTTTGATGCTGTTTCTGTTTTTCTATCGTTGCAGGTCCAGAACGGTCGGAGAGGATGAGAGTGCTGATCTGCGGCCATAGTTACATCTATTGGGCCGAGCAGCATGCTCTCAATTCCCCCTTTGGCCAACATCTGGGCTTAAGTGCTGTTGCAAATGTGCAATGGATGGGCAGACGCGGTCTGCAGTGGAATGGGCTGTGTCCCATGTTGTTTCATGGCAGGGGTGTGTTCCCCCCTGATGTGATCATTATCCACCTCGGTGGTAATGATTTGGGCTTGCTCACCGGCAAGGCCCTGTTTTTTCAAGCGAGGGCCGACATTTTCGAAATTTGGAGAACATGGCCTGGGGTGCATGTGATGTGGTCAGAAATCACTCCTCGGATGTCTTGGCGTGGGGGTGCGGACCCCAAATTGTTGGAGAGGGCCCGTAAGAGGGTGAACCGGGCCATGCGTAATGTGGTTACGGCAGGTAATGGGTCTTACATTGGACATAGGTTCATCCATCCGGCTAATCAAATTGTTTTTAGGGACGATGGCGTCCACTTGTCCGAGGAGGGCAACCAGTTATTTTTGGAAGATATTAGCCATGCTTTGGAAAGGGTGTTAGAAGAAAGGTGGGGATGGAGGCAAGGTGGACACCTACCTCCAGTCTGTGGCGGTAATTAGAGAGGGAAATGCCATATTCGGTGTACACCGAGGCACCCCCATCAGGGGTGAGGACCAGTTAGTTAAGTATGCACCCAAAGTTATGGTTAGTGGGGGAAGTTGAGTTTATGGCCCTGGGATGAGAAGAGGCTCTTCTCCGCTGTGGGAGAATGGGCCTCTTACTCATTTCCCTCATTAAGTTGTCCTGGTTGATTAATCAGGCAATATTGGTGTTCAGCCGCCAAAATTGGATCAGTTTTGGTTGCTGTTGATGAAATTGGATCCCTGACACCCTTTCAGGCTAGTGAGGTGATTTAAATAGGCAAATAAAGTTTTGCCCAATTTGACCCAAAGAATTGTTGTTGTGTGGTTATTGTATCAAGTCTCCTTCATTCGGGGGATGGGAGGGCAAAACTACTTCCCGTAGGCTCTGTCCCTGAACTGTGCTGGAAGTGTCCTAGGATGGAGCAACAAGAACACAGGAGACTTCCCATGTTCTCTTTGTCAGCAATGGGATGAGGTGTGGGTGGGGGGGAAGCTGGGCAGAGACACTTTCCCCTGTGTGTTAGGGAAAGCAGTGCTGTAGGCGATGCTGTGCATGGGCTATGGATTCCCCCTCTGCCCACTGATTTGCCACAATGCCTGGCGAATCCCATCCACTGTTGCTGGCATTAGAGCAACTAATGTGATGAGGTCCAAAGAGAATGAAATTTGTTCTCCAGATATCCAGCCACTCACCGGAAATGTGGGTAACCTCATTTCTTTCCCCTGCACCAAAACTACAGCCATGTGCTGCTTGGTTGCTTCCTCTTTCCTCTCACTGTCTAATGAATGTTCACAGATACCATTTCCCCAGTCTTGAAAGCTACCAAGGGTGGGAAAAGATTCTTCTGACACACCATCTTCACAAGTGTGTCATCTCAAACAAGGACCTGAACCCAATTGTTAGTCCTAACTAAACTAGCCCCTTTGACTTAGTCAGATTTTTGACTGACCATTCAGAATTGACAAAATGGTTCTTTTCTAGTTAGGACTAATTAGAAAGAAACTGCTATGACACCCTAATTAACACCAAATGTAATACCATATATTACTCATATGGTTTGAAGGGTATCTGGGTTCAAGTAACACAACAACCATGGAATTATTTGCCCCTTCCCAGCCATTTCTTATGAGTACAAAAATGTCATTCTGCATTTTCCTGTAAAGCTACAAGGATAGGATTTGACATAGAGTTGCTTTCTAAATGTCACTTCCCTCCCCTTCCCCATTTTTAAGGGGTGGGTGAGGGTCATAAATAGCTTTCTTAATGGCATGTATAAAATGTGAAATATGCTTGGGAGCAGGTAACATTGTATTTACCTCTTTGGGGATAAATGCAAGGCTATCTTTGAGATGGTAAGCAGATGTTCGTACTCCTTAAGGAATATAAAGATCTCCTGATGATATTTTGCGACACTTGATTTTATCCTCAGTGTCCTTGCCAGAGTTCTATTACGCCAGGAGTGTCTGCAATTTCAAAGGGGCGAACTACTTGGTATAATATAAAAAAATAACTGCAACCAAGATTTTTTAAAAATATAGCACTTCACAGCTTGCCTGTAGCCCCTTTTTTATTTATTCTTTGGAATTTGATTTATCGTTTCCTACCAGTCACTGTCAGTAAGAGTCGTAATAATGCATTTTAATTCTTTATATAGATATGAATGTAGATATAGATGTCAGCTTCTATATGGATCTTAGCCAAATGTATCATTTTGATTAATTGATATTAATACAATTCATAGCCCAGTTTGAAAAGAACACAACCATAGCAGCTTATAAATTCTTCTTAAAAGAAAAAAGGAAATACATTTGAGCTCTGTTGAGGATCTCAAGCAGCTTCTTTCTAACGTGCTTTGAAATATTTCCTTTTTCTTCACAGAATTCTATTTTCTCTTGGCTAAGCATGCCCACAGTCTTCCATATTTCCTGTTTATTGTTTCTTTTCATTAAAGGTAAATAAGGAAGCTGTTGTTTAGAGGATTGGACCATTAGTTTCTCTACTTAATTTGGTACATTTGGTAATATCTATCTGTTTCCAAGCATATACAGCACAACCTCTGTATCTGTGGAACCGATACGCACGGTTTACCCTACCCATATGTGATATAATATGTCACCTCGATCCTCCAGCCAATTCTATGATATGCTTCTTGTCTAGGTCCTACAACAAGATTCTATGGTGTGAACCTCTGGGAGAAGCTTTTCATTTCATTAGGGATCACTATAATCCATCGTTGTGTGTTCAGGAGTGTATTTATTATTTTATTATTTATTTATGATATTTCTATCCCACCTTTCTCAAACCTGAAGGTGACTCAAGGTGGCCAAAGTAGACTCAAGGCAGATATGGGGTATCCTTTGTGGATACGGGGGTTGTACTGTACATAGTTCTTCCACTGCATTCTGACATCTTTATGCTGTTATTTTTCTTGTTAGGTAAGTTTTGTCTTATTCCTTTGCTACTGTCACGAACACCGACTTAGAACTGCCCCTTTAACACACACACGGAGACGTAGCAAAGGCTAACTAGTTTTATTGAATATAAAATAGTCCAAAAGGCAATTCTCAATGAGAGATTAAGAATAAGGCAATCAGCAAAGCTGTAGTCCAATTAAGAAAGCAAAGTTCAAAGGATAGTTCCAAAAGCAATCGTGGCAACAGGCTTGGCAAAGTCTCGGATTCACTCGGATCAAAGCAAGGTATCCGCAGCAATGCGAATCAATAGCAAGGTCAGGACTTGGTCAAGGCAGAGCCAAACTAGGCTCCGTGGTTCACTCCTTTCACGCCCTTCAGATCAGACGTGGCCGGAGAACTGAGGATCAGTTCCCACGGGGCCGTTCTTAATCCTTCGGCCGGGCCCCTCGACGATCTAGGGCCCGGCGTCTCCAGTCTCTACTTTCCGAGCGGTTACGATCTAGGGACAGATGCCAGCTCCTCCTGCCCTGCTCTATGTCCCCTGTCTGTTATGGGAACGGCCCCGCTCTTCCAGTTCAGTATCGCTATCTCCTTGAGAAGCAGCCTCCCCCCGAACTTTCCCAGCCGCTGGCCTCCATCTGCTGCTCGGCCAGGTCTTGGGAACCTCGGCCGTTTGGGAACTCATAACTATCTCCGCTATCTGCTTCGCTGCCTCCCATCTCCACCTGGTCCGCTCCTTCTCCGGGAGAATGCTCCCACTCGAAATCCCAGGCTAAGCTCTCTGCAGGTGGACTGGGCAATTGCACTGCTGTCCAGTCTTGGTCTGGGCCTTCCAACTCATCCTCCGAGTCCCCTTCAGCCTGT